>JABFEA020000036.1:1566057-1577378 GCA_019775915.2 Cyphomyrus plagiostoma | reverse complement strand
CCGCGCCCCCCCCCCGCGCCGCCCCCCCCCCCCCCCCCCCCCCCCCCCCCCCCCCCCGCCCCCCCCCCTGCGGGATGCAGGCGGTATAGGAGGGGACTCCGGGGACAATGATTGTCTCCAAAAGCTCCAGTCATTTTTTAGGAGTTTAACTCATTGACGGCTGTCCTGGTTTGTACCTCCCTCTCTCTTGCCCTCTCTGCCTCCTTCTCCTCTTCTCTTTCTGTGCTTCTGTCCACTCTGACTTATTCCTTGTACCCAGAACCAGCGCCCCCTTTTCCCTGAAGGCATTGCCTCACTCCTTACACCAGATCTTCCACTAGCTTTTTCATTTTCCTCACTTGCCCTCACCCGGTAAAACCTTCCAGCTCCCACAGCCAAAATGGAAGCCATCAAGAAGAAGATGCAAATGCTGAAGCTGGACAAGGAGAATGCCATCGACCGCGCGGAGCAGGCAGAGACGGACAAGAAGGCAGCAGAGGATAAATGCAAGCAGGTGAGGTGTGGAGGGCAGGGGACCCGGGTACGGAGCTGACCACTGCTGTGTGTGGACCCCAAACTGGGAGCAATGGGAATCTTCTATGTGATGCAGGTTTCCCAGCATCACAACCAGAAAGTGCAGCCCTGTAAGAGCCCTACAGATACAGTGATTCATGCTGGCAGTATTACATCATTGTCTGACTGGAAGACAGTGGTATTTCTCACAACCAAGGTCTCCTGAAACGTCTAAACCCCTCGGCTGAAAGCAACAGCCTGAATGCCTGAGTTTGTAGGACGTATCTGAGTCACTCTGAGGCAGCTTCTGCTCTCCAGGTAGCTGAATAGATTGGAAGTTGCAATTGTTAAAATGGTGAGCTTCTCTGACGTAAAATATCAGATCCAGGGAAACAAGAAATATCTCAGTATCGTATATTACAAATGGGTATTTGTTTTAGCTTTTACATGGACAATGAATTACATTATTGCTTATTTATTTCTGGTTGTTTGGTTAATATTTTTGTATATTACAAAATAAAAAGAAGTACTGCACATATCCAATATAACATTCTTTTGTGCATTGACACTGACAAATGTTAACTGGTTCATTACGTTCTTTTCCAGAACTTTGTAATATTTATCTTTATTAGTATAACATCTGAAACATGTATATCAGAAACTGTAGCAAAAGTTTTAATTAGGTGATTTTTGTTTAATTTTATGGTCACATGTTCTTCTCAGCAGCCAGTCCTACCAAACTGAAAAAATGATTTTTGTTGTATACAATATCATGACATCGTCAATGCCATCTGAAAGTAAACACTGTTAGATAAGGAAACTGTGTCTTAAAATACAAATGAGATAAGATTCTCTTCTGTCTAAAGTCCTTGAAGACAGAAAGTAAACGTCCCTTTCCCAATGCAGAAAATCTAGTATTCTAGATAAATCTCCTTTTGGAGTAGAGAGCTTGGACAATTTTATGCTAAATCTGTCCTACTAAGAGAATCCGATTTCTGAGATCAACACATTATTAAAAATCTTGCGTTGATGGCATCAAAAACAAAGAATGACAAAAGATATTATCTCCTGTATAATCAACGGTGTGAGGTCAGCAGCACACTGAGGAAAGCAGAAAATCTAGTATTCTAGACATCTATGTTGATGTCTAGAAAGGTAGCAACTGTCCTATCATAAAATATCGAGTTACTTGCTGAAACATAATTAGTATAAGAATACTTGAACTGTAAGAAATACTTGGAATAACTAACTGTAGAAGTCAGCCCTGATGTTGAGGTTTAGCCATGTTTTATCATGCATGAAGCGGCAAGGAGGTAAGGTGGACTTGTGGGGGTGTCCAGTCTGACCAGTGTGACCATTGTGCCGAAAAGGGCTATGAGTATAAGGGAATCCAGCCACACGATGAATGGCGACTGCACCCAGGACTGGGCAGTGGCTTTTGTCCTCGACACTCAGCAACATCACTGGTATTCTTAGCCATCGGGTGATAGTCTGCCTGGAATTCAGAGGAATAATCAGGGACTTGCGCTGATGGCACCAAAAACAAAGAATGACGAAAGATATTATCTCCTGTACATTCAAGGGTGTGAGGTCAGCAGCACACTGAGGGAAGCTTGTTTGGACTAAAAATACATTGAGCAATCAACACTGCCCAATGAACACTGAGCAATCAACACTTTGAGCAATCAACACTCTGGCCACGAGATTGCAGAGATGATCCTATCCAGCACTACATGCTTAGCATAACTATGTGCAGCCATGAAGTCTAAGCAGCTTAACAAGTTCAATAGACTCTCAAAACATCTGGGTGAAAGCAGTTGCCTTTTTAATTTACAATTTTGAAAGTGTGCTTTAGCATGGGACAGCTCCCGCTTTGACACTGAAGAATGGTTTCCATTATCTCCTCGAGCCTGGAACAACACAGCACATGAATACATCTAATTTATGGAAATAAATGTGTAGTGCAATACTGTGCCCCATAAATCTCCTTTTGGAGTAGAGAGCTTGGACAATTTTATGGGAAATCTGTCCTACTAAGAGAACCTGATTTCTGAGATCAACACATTATTAAAAATCTTAAAATCATTAATACCTGTGAGAGGTGATTAATACAGGAAGAACTTTCCAGTTTAAACAAAGCATAACGGTAAATAACTGCTCCCAGTGAGGGTTCTCATCAGTCTTTATTATGCTAGTGCAATTCGAAACATATTTTCTGCTGATAAACTGCTAAATTGTGATTGCAATTAAGCATCAAGTTACAGGCAGAGGCTGACAGTGACATTATGAGTGTAGCTACACTCAGCAATATGAGTAACACTAAACAATGCCAACTATTTAAACAAAGTCTCATAAATTCAGCTGTTTTTCTGGGCAGAATCTTTAACTGATATTAGGTTAAGTATTTATCTGAGTAACACACGCTATGTGCTTGCGTTGTAGATAGATATTCTCACTAAAGCCCCATGGTAGCTATTGTTTAATTGATGCTTAACTATCACATTGATTATCAAACAGTCTGAAAACCTTTTGTTGCACAATACATTTTAATTCCCATGTTGTCTGACTTTTGAGGTGGACATTGTGGGTTTTAGCTTGGTGTGTCATCGCTGTCCACCTTTTCATCTGACATGTCTCCAGCTGGAGGAGGAGCTGCTTGGCCTGCAGAAGAAGCTGAAGGGCACTGAGGACGAGCTGGACAAGTACTCCGAAGCCTTGAAAGACGCCCAGGAGAAGCTGGAACTGTCAGAGAAGAAAGCTGCAGATGTAAGTTTGGAGTCAGTATGCAGATACGTGAAACACACACTAGCTGGGAAAATTTTCTAAGCAAAAAACAGTAACTATGTTAATCCATTTAATAATTGTTCCAGGGTTCATTTAGTAAAATTAATCAGAAATTCTTTTAAATCCATGTCCGCTTTGTTGTTCTTTGTTTCTCATCTAATACCTCCCAAACCTGTTCCCTTGTCAAACATCCACAGCCATGCAGGGGTGGTTTGTGTGATGCTTTAATCAGAGAAAAAAACAGCAGGCTGCTGGAACTATTGCTGAGGGGGGTGAGGGAATTTATCCCACTGGGGGTACTCATCCCACTAAGGATACTTATCCCACTGGGGGTACTCATCCCACTAAAGGTACTTATCCCACTAAGGATACTTATCCCATTGGGGGTACTTATCCCAATAAGGATACTTATCCCACTGGGGGTACTTATCCCACTAAGGGTACTCATCCAACTAAGGATACTTATCCCATTGGGGGTACTTGTCCCACTGGGGGCACTCATCCCAA
The DNA here is from genome assembly GCA_019775915.2 of Cyphomyrus plagiostoma. Taxonomy (NCBI): domain Eukaryota; kingdom Metazoa; phylum Chordata; class Actinopteri; order Osteoglossiformes; family Mormyridae; genus Cyphomyrus; species Cyphomyrus plagiostoma. The sequence continues at coordinate 1,573,595 of JABFEA020000036.1, read as the reverse complement.
TAAAGATACTTATACCGCTGGGCGTACTTATCCCACTAAGGGTACTTATCCCACGGGGGGTACTCATCCCACTGGGAGTACTCATCCCACTAAAGGTACTTATCCCACTAAAGATACTTATCCCACTGGGGGTACTTATCCCACTAAGGGTACTCATCCAACTAAGGATACTTATCCCATTGGGGGTACTTGTCCCACTGGGGGCACTCATCCCAATAAAGATACTTATACCGCTGGGCGTACTTATCCCACTAAGGGTACTTATCCCAATAAGGATATGTATCCCACTAAGGGTACTTATCCCACGGGGGGTACTCATCCCACTGGGGGTACTCATCCCACTAAGGATACTTATCTCACTTTGGGTACTCATCCCACTGGGGTATTTAACCCACTGGGTGTACATATCCCACTGCAGGTATTTATTCCATAGTGGGTATTTATCCTACTGGACTAACTAAAACAGAAGCTTTAGCAAAATAGACACTGTACCGCAATCTGTGTGATACTGGCAACTGTAGTTAAGCCTTCAATAATTATTAAGCATTAATGATTTAAAAGTAATAAAAGATTAACTGTGGTAACTCTATTTCCCTATGGAGGCAACCACCTAACATCTGACTAAAATCATTCCTGAGGTCCTCCCTGTCCGGGGTGTATCTCAGCGGCGTGGGACAGGCTCCACAATCCAGGCTCCAAAGCTTAATATCTACAATGCGAATCAGATACAATGAGTCATTATTTATAAAGGTATGCAGGGAAAGTGCAGCTTGACTTGACTAAGCACCAAGTAGACAGATGAGTATTAAAGAAAAATGTTTATTATTGAATTCTTATTGTGTCTAAGTTACACAATTGAGCCCATACTATTGTTTGTTATTATGTGGAATCAAACAGAAAAGAAATATTTGGTTTATATAACCAATGTTGACTGGTGTGTCAGTGTGCTCTGCGATGGGTTGATGCCCCATCCTGGGTTTTTCCCTGCCCTGGGTTGGCGCCCCATCCTGGGTTGTTCCCTGTCCTGTGATGGGTTGATGCCCCATCCTGGCCTGTTTCCTGCATTTTGCCCATAGGCTCTGGGATAGGCTCCCCCCACAACTCTGAATAAAACAATCGAGTACAGAAAATGAGTGTATGAAAAACTAGTAATATTATTCTATGATATATTGTGCATGGTGGTAACCACAACTGAGCAACAGTAAGGGTAATTTCCATACTTATAATCTTAACTTGCATTAATGTTCGAGTACCAGTACCAAAAGTTCCAGTATGTCACACTTGCTGGGGCATGACACAGTATCTAAAGTACCAAACCAGCTGGGGTAGTTTTTTGTTCAGCTAAAGGAAGAGCTAAATGTGACGTTTTGCTCTGTTTTGCACTGCCAGCATGAGGTGGCTAGCAGAAGGTGCGCCGCAGTTATTGATAAGCTAGCAGAATCACGGACCAGGAGCTGCGCTCCGCTAGGCAACGCGGCAGGCAGGAATGCCAGGAATGCCGCCAAAGCAAACAGCAACCAGCGGTCCTGTCTTTTTATGGACTTCTGGTACTTTTCCTGTAGCTGAGCGGGGAGTACGATTTACACCGATGCATCCCGAAATATCCAACCCACTATAAAGAAATTTGCATATGGTTTATCTGTTCCCCTCTATACCAACAACACGTATAGCTTTGCACCTTTTGTTTATGTATAGACCATTGAGTCGCAGTTCAAAGGGAGTTTTAATAAATTCTGGTATACACAATGGAGTAAATGGCAACAAACACGTTTTCCAAAGATTTTCTCTCTAGACAACATACGGACTTTGTGTTTAGAAAAGTGCAGTCTGCATTAACTACCCCTATAACAACCACATCCATCATTACGATTACTACGCAGCAGCTCCGAGGGCAGCAGTATACCCCATCAAAATTTAACGAGTAATTAAGCACATCTGTATTATAAAAAAACGTCATTGAGCAAACGGTATTCAATTCCTGTTGATACCGTAAAAGCCACAGCAAAGGACAGCGATGAGTGATATACTTATAAGTCACATCCTGTTTCATTAAACTGTACTCGGCCCCTCATTGAGAATCTGCGTCGCCCGGGCGAGCCCCGCCTTCGGAACCATGACGTCACCGGGATCGCGGCTCTTCCCAGCTTTGTGCGATTTAGCCGTAACTTTTCAGGACAATCCTGTTTTTTAATCTTCCCGTTCCCTCTTGGAGCACATCGTCTTTGTAACGCCTCGATACTTCATTCCAAAGACCAAATGACCCTGTGAATGTAGCTATTGAAATATTTTCTTAACGCAGCTATATTTAAGCATAATAGAGTATTTCGGAATTAGCCTAAATAGATAGCTTTTAGTTTGGGTATTGGAAGACATTTTTTGTAGTTGAAGACCGATTTTAAAGAACAAGCTAAGAAAAGTATTTGCATCTCCCAAAGAAGTTATAATTTTTCCAATTGTGTATATTATTTATTTATTTTTTCACTTTTATACTGAAGTATATTTCTGTTTTTTAATATAAAGTTTAGCATATATTTAGATCACTTCCATTTTATTTATAACAATGGCAGGTTTAAATTCTTTGGATGCTGTAAAAAGAAAAATCCAAACTTTGCAACAACAAGCCGACGATGCAGAAGACCGTGCCCAGGTTTTACAAAGAGATTTGGACAGTGAACGGGAACTTCGCGAGAAAGTGAGAAAATATACTTATTCTGTCCCTCATTTCTTACTGTTGTCTTTCTTTCGTCATTAACTGTCATAGAAATGATATTTATGACTAATTTATAAGAAGTAGATTTACAGAATGAACCCAAGATAACAGGGACAATACGGAAGGCGTTGGTCTAGACCAAAAAAGAAGTACAATTTTGAAAAATTGTGTCTTCTTAGCAATAGGCTACCAATGTAACATTTATCGCTCTACGTATTATGCTCATTATCTTGGGATTGTTATAATATGCATTGCGTACGAGGTTACATACGGAAACGAGTTGATATAATATGGAATCCATATAAATTTGTGTTACAGGCTATTTTAACTTGCACACCTGGACAGTGAGCTGGACAGTTGTTGGTGTTTGAGTGCATCAGCAAGAATATTGCTCTTCCGTAGTGAATAAATGTTCTTTTATTGCGTTTAATTTAAACCATGTGTTTTACATGGAGCGACCCCATTCAACATTTTAGGTAAATTATGAAACGGTCTAGTTAAATGCTTAAGTTCTATACAACTATGAACAGTCATGCACAAGTAATTACATACTTTCTGACATCTTGAGTAAACTTTTTTTTTGAGCTAACATTTTTTTTAAAAAAAAGCCCGCGATCAGCCTACGTCTACGATTCAGTTTCTCTGTTATTTTCCATATTGTAGAATCCTCTATGACGTAGTTTCCATGGTTTCGCATTATGATTGCTGTATTTCAGATCACGAGTACATATCCTTTCTTGTTTTACCCTCTGAGAGTGAAAAAGTTCGCTCATGGGCACAGTATTTCAGAGCGGTACAAAATGTTCGGTTGCAGCCACTGTTTTTGGCTGGATGTTGACTGGCTGCTGCCGTGTTCCGGGCAATTCGGTTTCCCTATGTTCCCCCTGTCTATCAGGAAATAATGTTTCCCCTAATATTAAAGCAAAGACATTTGAAAATGTCTGAAAATCACTCAGGTACATTATTACATGTGAATACTGTATTGTTATTAGTACTGAGGCCCAGAGTTGCTGTATACCTGTTTTAACAGGGGGGAACCAAATATCCTGGATGTCAGGAAATAATGTTTCTCCTAATATTTAGGCAAATATGTATGTGAGATGTCTGAAAATCACTCAGGTACATTATTACATGTGAATACAGTAGATTGCCGTGCATAATATAGTCTTATAAGCAATACTATACTGTTTTCATCAAGAAATATGTCTATCCAGTGAATGAAATACTTTCATTTATTATCTGTAAGAACAAAAAACGTACAAATCAGCGCACGACAGGGGAAACACAGGGAAACTGAATTGCCCGGAACACCTGTGTCACGATGTACTGTGCGATTTGCCAAACCCGGCAAAATGATAGCCCAGAATGCCTCTGCTGAAGCCGCTTTCCTGGGGGATTACATGGCTCCGGAATGGGGGTATGGTGTGGAGGAATGTGGCCCACCTTTGAGGTGAAGTTTCATGATCAGTAATGCAGGGATGAGTTTGGGCCTGCTTCAGGTTCAGTATAACGGTTCAGTGCTATAAGGTTTTTGCTGTTGTAAACCACCTGAGATCTAAAGCAGCAGTTCTGTAGCTCTGTACTTCTAGGGAACTGTGATGAATTATGCCTCAAAGGTCGCTGTGTTTAGTGGCTGAGGTGTGTAATCTGAAGTACCTCTAATTACTTGAAACCATTAATTTGACTAGGTTAAATGGGGATTTCCATCGGAGTAACCTTTTAGCAACTCAAAAAAGCGTGAGCAGGAAGAGTTGTCTTGAAGATTAACGTGTGCAATTGAACGTGAAACAAAATATTCTTCGTGTCGTTACTGAGGAGATCCTCCTGTCAATCTGAATAGAAAACTGATATATTTTGAATATTAAATTGACATAGATTTTGAACATTATAAGCAAAGTAAAATGTATGTACTTTATATAGAGTTCTCTATATAATTTTATAAACTCCTCTTTACTTAAACCTATACAATTCATATCTTGGAAATGCCCTAGATTTGCAGCATTTGGGCTCCTCCTCCTTTCAGGAAGTGCTCCAGGATGCTGACTGCACTTCCTGTCGTCTGTGCTGTAGCCCAGATGATTACTGAGATAGTGCTGTTAAACAGCTATGGCTGGCTGCAGGAGCTGTGAAGCTGTGCCCTGATCTTGCCCGAATGCCAGTGACCGGTGCACTTTGGTGGTGTGAGAACTCTTTAATACAGTTCCAGTCTTCAAAAACCCAGATCAAAGCTAAATCATGAGAAAATCCAGTCAAAGTTTCACGTTGAAAGCGATTACCTGCAGTTCTCTATAAAAGATTTCTGGGTCCTTATTCTCAGAATACTTAGCTGCCTGTGGATCCAAGCTCTGCAGAGGTTTGAGCTTTGAGGTTCTTTGCGTTCACCATTCCATAAACAGATCTTATATGAGATCCTTTAAAATACAGAGCATAGAAATTTTACACAGAATCTTTTATGAATAAATAATGCAACAGCAACACTCAGTATGGTTTATAAATTCACCAGTGGATGATGTGGACAGCATACAGGGTGTCAATGGGTTCCAGATGGCTGTTGTGTGTGGCTCATAGTGTGAGACATGTTATCCTGTGCAAAACTGAAGTTTCCCTCCCCATTAATCCCCTCTAGGATAGATTATATGTGGTACTCCACAAGATCTAGTTTTTCTACAGGCACTGGATTTTTTTCCTGCTGTCCGACACAAGACTGTTGCCCCCAAGAGGATACTAGAAAATAAAAAATTGGCGGAATGTCGGTGGATGAACTGTATAGGATGAACACAGTTTTCCATACGTTCTGGAGCTCCACACAGAACGCTGCGCATCGTCGGACATTTCTGTAAGAAAAATAAATGACACAACACTGCTCTGGGAATATAGCCTTTCTTAGAAGGACCTGAGTGGTGGACTGGAATTGTCTGTTTGATGTGAATTATGTGTGCCATGACCTGCTAGTATGTTTGCTGGGAATTGTGGAACCCAGCTGGGTAAGGGCTGTTAGCAAAATGCCGATAGTAACTTGGCTTGTTTGGGCTTCTACTCTAGAAATACCCTGAGCGCTGTGTCTTGAATATCTGTGGATGTGTTTGATGGATGGAATATAGCGGCAATTGCTATGTGTACACCCCTCGCTGCGCACCCCTCGCTGCGCACCCCTCGCTGTACATCCCCCTACCATTTGTATTCCCTGTATTACAAGATTACAAATGGGACATGTGATATACAATAAGACGCCTTTTCCTTCCTGATCTCGGCAGTCTGCTTCACACATTCCCTGGCTTCATATCATGAGAGGACAGACAGCTTATTAAGTACAGTGCTGAATATACCTACACAGACAGCAGTCTCATGGTTCCCATTAAACCACCATGCCTAATTAATGCAGCAATTAAATTCCTCTCTTACCCTCACCACCCCGCTAAAACTGACATACTGCATTAATGACCTAAGCAGTAACATTCCCAGAATTCTCTAGAAGGCCTACATGCAAGTTTTTTGTTGCTAAACATTCACGTAAATGTGGCTTGTTGAAGGGACTTCAGTGATAATGTATCCCAGAGATAAATTTCCCAGAATCTCCTTGAAGTAAAGCTGTCTTTGCAGTGGACTGCAGCAGCCCTGTCTGTCCACCTAGACCCGCCAAGAGATTGTAGCTAGGGTTTGCCAGATACAGCAGAGATCAGTCTTCAGTCAGTCTGGGACTGCTGACGTCACAAAATTAAATCTGTCGTTCAAGGATCGAGATTCAGGGTTATTTTTGTTGACATGGACACAATACAACGAACATGCATCCTTCATGCATATCATTGTGCCAAATGAATAAACTAGATATGGTTTGGACAACAAAAAATAAATAACAGCAAATAACATCACTGATTAGCCCTTATCCACGGCGACCAACCTCAAACATGCAGAGAATGCTGGCTTTTCCTGTCTGTGTTGTAATTGTAAGGAATGCATTATCTCTTTTAATGATGTCATTAGTACAGATGCCTTTTTTTACAGCTTAGTGTGGCTACAGAGGGGATCCTGAGGGAATTTCCTTGTGTGGCTTTTACCATATAAGGCTTGTGTGTAAGGCCACTGTAGAATGTGGAGGAAGGGGGTGTGGCCCGAGATGGCATCCCTGCGGGGAACCGAGGGGGCAGAGGATGTCAGGGGTGATTTCCTCTCTCTCACTTTCCTGCCTTATTTTGAACAGTAATTACATGCAGCTGATTTATTAAACCCTGTCTTTAACTTGTATTTTATTAATCTTTGACAATTCAATTTTATTGAGGCATTGTTCCAAATCCTCATAATGATGAATGATATGATCAGTCAGTTCAGGAATTTTAACTAAAGACATAAAGTGATGCATGTAAAAATGCATAAAGCTTTAAGTGCATGGAATTCAGATCCTAACTTTGTCTGCATTACTAAGCTTTGCTTTATCATCTCATGATTATGTTCATTTGTTTGTGTCAGTTAAATGCAGTGGCTTCAGTCCATTATTTAATCTGAAAGAACACAAATGCTGCATTCGTGAGATGTTGCTTCCACCAGTTATGATGTCACTGCAGTAAGACTTGCTGACAGATCGCATGTAATTTCTTGGCCACGATCTCTAGTTATAGTTGTTTATTTTATTACAATAAACATGTGAGACTGTGAGCTGGGGGGGGGCTGTGTCCCCTGGGGATTTTGCAACGTCTTACAAAAGTCCAGTTTGCAGTAACGACCCCTGTAATAAGCAGCTACATCCACCATCATTTCTAAGCCCATGGGGGGGGGGGGGGGGGGGGGGGGGGGGGGGGGGGGGGGGGGGGGGGGGGGGGGGGGGGGGGGGGGG
>JABFEA020000036.1:1523508-1547403 GCA_019775915.2 Cyphomyrus plagiostoma | reverse complement strand
CCATCTGGCTTTGTTGTACGGCATAAATTACATGGAGACCAGTGCAAAGGCCAAAATCAACGTGGTGAATTTAAGGGCTCCTCATTCACCCCCCCCCCCCCACCCCGTGGCAGCTTCTCCATTGAGTTTCATAATATAATTTGATTTTATCTGTCATGTTCTTGTTGTGCTAAGGATGTTGTAGGATTAATTTAGTCATATTGTGATACTCAAGACTGCTGTCAAAAAGCATCTTTTTGTATTTTAGGCATTTATGACACTTGCCAGGGACATCAAGGTAAAGATGGACAAGAAATTGGTAAGATAATTTAGTATATTATGGGATAGAATCTAACTTGAATGGAAAATCTTAAAATACATAGATTTTTTTCCCCCTCCACGTCTTCCTCCTCATGCATGGTTGTCTTTGGATGTTCTAGGAGGGCAATATTCCACAAGGCAGTACCCAGGCCATGAAGATCTCAGAGCAGCAGAAGAAAAGCAGTTTCTTCCGTTGTGTCTTACTGTGAGAACTGTAGCCTTACTGCCTGCCCCGAGGCTGGATGTAACCGGACTTCGCTTGCTCAGAGCACTTTCCTTCCCCTTTAGCTCTTCTTCTCTCTGTAATCCTTTGCGCTGCCTCCCTTTGTGATACTGACCGTTTGTCACTCCTCCTGCCCTCACTCCTCGCTTCATCATATTTTACTGCTGTTTGTGCACAGCAAGAACCCAGATGTAGAGAACTTCTCTCCAACCATAATGCACGTAGACGGCTGTCACTCACACCCTTCTGTTCCTCTGAAGGTCTTCCAGAATGCTGCCCAGTGCTCCGCATCAACAAACCCCAGGTCTATTCAGGCCACTTTAGTTTGCCAGTAAGGTTCTGGCCTTGAAATCCGTGTTGGTGTCATTTGTGTTCTGTGTTTCATTACCTAGAAAAACTTCCCACTTACTCTTGAGTTGTTTTTAAGATGGGTTGACGTCTCCCTCAAGTGTGCACTTTTTACGTCGTCGTCTTTCAGATCAGGGATGTGAAGGTATTTTTTTTAATCAGTGTGTAACATTGTATTAGGACTGATGTACATCTCATTATTTGATCCATTTGTTTTGTTGTATTTATTTTTTTGATTTGAAAATGACTTATCACAGCAGTTTCTTAAATGCAAGTATAATTTTTAAATAACATTCCTTGACAATCAGCTGGATCCTGTCAGCTATCCAGTGGAGTTGCCATTCTCATGCAGTACGTTTACCTGCTGAACTGCAGTAGCTGTTCCATCTGTTTTGTAGCTTACATCCATGCCTGCAGATGTGCTTTGGTAGTGGATCTTCACTCACTCATTCTCTAAAATAAACCATATTTTGACAGTGATTTGTTCACTATACCCTTTGTTTTTCCCCCATTTTATTTAAATCTGACGTAAGTTTGTTGGCCTTATAATACTCTTTGTACCTTGTGTCCAGTACTTGACAGTCCAGAGCAAACCTCTCCATCCATCTGTACGTCACTGCTGAAGGTTGCCGTTCTACATGAATGAGCCTAGATATCTTTTGTACAGGCAATAATAAATGGTGTTATTCTTACTATGCGACATAGTAACCTTTTCTTCGAAAAGCTGTTTGTATGGGTGGCTGTTTTAATAGTAATTGTCCATGTTTTCCAGAAGCTTCCTCTGCTTCCCTGTCACCAGTCCTCACACCCTCCAGGTGAGCTGAACTGGGTCGGTAGTAACAGTCTGTCCTCTTCCCTTGGCCCGATTTTACAATGGGAAAATATATTTTATGGTTTAATAACCTTAAATGCAGAGGTTAAATAATTTATATATAGTATTCTGTCTCCAAAAAGAAAACCGGAACGCAGTCTAAATATTTAAGTGATCAGCACTTGCTGCTTTTGTCCTGAGCCTGGCCGTCAAAGCAAACTGTAAATATAGTATGTGACGATACCAAGTGGTGTTACGGCGTAGCGTGGTGCTAAGAAAACGGCAGGATCTGGGGGCAGCTGACTTTAAGTCTTTTTCAGCCTCTAAATGATACAAAAACTTTTCTCATTTATAAATTTCAAGAAACATTTTTTCCCTCTAATTGCAATTCCTTTTGAATTCTGAAAGTTTTGGTTTTGCTTAAATATTTGAGCAAAAAGAAAGTCAATAAAATTCACCTTAAATGGGAAACGTAATGTTTTTGGCAAGCACTGGAATATAAAACCTTAAGCTGGAATAAACCGAAGGTCAGCATTGCGTCAGGTTCAACGTTTGCGGCTCCTTTCATAGACTTTGCTGTGTTAGTAGTGATTGAGCACAAAATGCCATTTTATTAATGTTTCGCCTTATTGGAGTGGATGAGTTGCAAGGAAGCTTCCCATGGTGACTGCAAACTCAGAAATTGAAAGAGGGTAATAGTGTGAAGAGAGTAAAAGATGAAAAAGGAATATTTCAATTAATAATCACAGTGAATCTATGTACCGGTCTGGTTTTTATTTTTAATTATCATTATATTTATTCACTGTTATATTTTGTAATTTTAGCATGTTTTTATTTTGGGGATTCAACCAAACAGAAGTGTCGCAGTTACTAATACGCTTTATGATCCATATGAGCAAAACACGAGTCCCTTCAAATGTGCATTTTTGCAACTTGAGAACAGAGAGAAGGAATCACCATCTTTGTAGTTATAAGGAAATAGTTTTGTCAATATCCACCCTGGCAATGCGCACACCCCCCTCTGCGCAAAGCTGTCCTCTTCAATTTTGGGGAAAATACTGTACCAGTGAATATACAGCATGTATCCATACTTCTGGGTTTTGGTTTTGTCTGTTTGCACATTGAGTACAAAGTCTAATCATAATTTTATCCAAAACCGCGTTGTTTTCAGTGTGCAATGGGAGGTCTTTCTGTGTTTTTTTTTTTTAAAAACACATTTTTCCTTAGATCGGTGATTTAACAGCAAATTTGTCATCTTTCCTTGACTTTCATACTTTAAGGCTATGCACCATGAACCTTGTAGACCTGTGTATCTGTACATAAATGAGGAAAATGGTGTTTCCTTGTGGTGAGAGGAGTGAAGGTTTTTGTTCTACACAAACATTCCTGTTCTTGACACCAACTGAACATTCGCAACAAGCAAAATACAGTATTTGCTGGCATAAAGGAAGCAAAACTGATATTGTCTCGTTTTGTCAGGTCTTTAAACCCAGTGAGGATCATTCAGCTTTCTGTAATGCTGACTGTCTGTTGCTAAGACGGAATGTTTTTCGACGCCTCGTGTTTTTCCGATCCATACGCTAGCAGCGCGTGTTTCCCCGCTCTGGATGCACCACTGCATGGGCGAGCTGGCAGGACAGCATCTGTATAAGGAAATTGTAACCCTATAAAATGAAGAAATCAAGGGTGTTAAAAAGGGGGAATGATTTTAAAGCAAGTAACTTTGGAATATTTGCTTTGTTGAATAACTTTGTATTGCATATGGTTAATATTTTTGTGAGCAATATTCGGATTTTAATGGAGATTGTCAGTTAAATCTGGAATGGGGATATTGGAAATGCACATTGTAAATAGCTTAACATAAGAGAAATGCATGATTGTAACATAACTTTCCAAAAATCTCATGTAATTTGGTTCTGAAGCTTTGTAGATATGTGTACTTTTGATGATTTATTAAAACAAATTTGTTTTATAATGAGGTGTGGTTTGAGCATTTTTGCACCATATGTTCTTCCTCATTGAATTACGTACCCCGAAGTAATTTTTTTAATCAACAAACCATTACAAATTCTGTGCGTTTTTCGACACATCCCTTAGAAGCATGCAAAAAATTCATATTATTTATGACGGTAAATGACACGAAATAACGATATGTAACTGTGAAAATGTGCGAATCTGACTGAGCATGAATAGCAGTGGAGTGAAAAGTTGATGAGAAAGCAAGAACTTTGCTGTACCGCAGAGGGCAAGGAGGACACGTGACCAGTGACGCATATTATTATAGGCAACTTAATGGAAATATGTACTGAAGCTTTTATTCTCAGATCCCCCCCCCTTAAAACTTTTACGGTGAATTTGGGTCCTGAGTTACCGACCCAGGAATAATGTCGGTCCTGAGGCCAGGGGCGTACCTAGAAATACTGCCGCCCCCCTCCTCCCCGTCCAATTTCACCTATAATTTTACATATTCAAGCACCCCCTGAAACTGCCAGGTAACCGTGCCTGCTTGACACCCTTTCCCGAGGCTAAACCATTTGAGAACCGCCACTTTATATTCCGTAACCTTTTTCTCACAGTATGCCAAGCAGATGTCTTGTGGCTCACAATAAATCAGATTTCATTACAAGCAGCTCGGAGAGTCACTTCGCAGAGACGGCGGGGGACGCGCAGCTTTCCCTCCGTAACTTGGTGGATCAATTACTCTTTGTTTTAGGAAAAGTGCGAACCCTTAGCAAACAGAGAGAGCTGCCTGTCAGTTTGAATTTGCCTAGTCTATTTGGATATCTCTGTCGTATGACCTGTTTTACGCCGTCGTACATTGGTGTTTGTGGTTTGTATTATAATTATTTTATATATTTTTTTTTTTACTATTTCAGGAGTAAATCAATAACACATCTTTGTGATTGTAAGTATTAAACTTACATTTGTAGCAGCCTACGTATATTGTTGAAAAATAACACCTTTAACCAAGGACTGATAAAAATAATTCCCTAATAATGGTCTTTTCCTGGTGACGGTAAGGCAATCCGGAGAGTCGCGGTGACCTCGCCCTTCGCGTCCGCAGCACCTGTACAAGGCAAGTGATCAACTTTAATACGAACTAAATCAAAGGGAAAATCTGAATGTAACAGAAACTTTAGCATACACAAGGAAACGCGACGTGGTCGTAAATATAGAGACAGACTCTCAAACTTTTGGAGGAAATACGCGTACGACCTAAAGTAGCCTATTTAGCTTTCCGTTAAACTTTAGTAACGTTACTGAAACCGGATCCGTAACACTGTCATTTCAATGTAATCATTGATTATGCAGCCTAACCTATGAAAATTCATTTCATATGTAATCCGTGTAACAGGTACGTCATAGTAGCGTTCATGTTTTGCCTACCTACTAAAGTTATGTTTATTTCTCTTTTATGTACATATCTAATCCTAGTAACAGCAGAACTTTAGTTTGCCCCACTAGTAACAGTCGGAAAAAGAATGTGTACATTATGATAAGTGAAATATATTTCCTTAAAATGTAAAATGAGTATCATCCGTCATGTAAAAAAATGTCAACAGATACAACCAAGATAAACGAAACCGACCTATTTCTCTACTTCACTCACTGACATTTTTTGACATACAGAAAACCTGTTTGGCACATAAAATTACCACCCGTAATGCTTCACTGATTTCTTCTGGCTATGTAAAAGTCGCATTGTCTAACATTTTTTATTGCCGGCGTTAATATTTATCATAGAGTAGCCTATAACTTGCCAGGTGGCAGTGGAGATCGAGACAGTCAGCAGAGATAGTGGCTGTTGTTGTTAAGTGTGTTTTTTTTGCTTTGGTAGTTCCCCCTGGAAATGCAGGGGACGTCGCTGTCTGGGGAGCAGAACGACTCCCTGGCCTGGTTCGCGCACATTCATCTGAACCGTGTTATCAAAAACGGAGTCATGCCGGAGTGGTTCCATGGCGTCCTTTCCAGGAAGTACGCCTTACGGCACTGTCCTCTCACATACATCAGCAATGTGTTTAGTGTAAACATTATGTCTGCCTGATACTGTCTGAGCGTAAATCTCTTTGGAAGAATCCCTTTGCTTTTGTCGTGCCGACTACCTTTATTCAGCAGTATTATCTGAGGGTCCCGCTGTGTATTTTCCTGACGCATACTGCTCATGCCAGCAGACTAGGGTATAAAAATCCAAATCCTGGGTTGTTATGTTACAGCTGCTACATAAAGGCTGTAAAGTTTGTGCTCAAGACAAAGGAGAAATACGCAAGTGCAACTATTGTGGCACCTGCCCATTACACCCATAGGAACTTTAATGACATCCCATTATAAATGCACAGGCATTAATATGAAGCTGGTCCCCCCTCTGCAGCCATAACACTCTTCTGGGAAGGTTTTCCACAACATTCTGGAGTGTGGGTATAATGGGCAGGTGTCCCGATACTTGTGTAGATGAAGCGGTAAACGAGCATTTTTAAGGTCCAGAATCCTGTTTGCCCGGTTACTGGCTGTGCTTCCGTAGCCTCGCGGAGGACAAGCTGACCTGCAGTCCCCCGGGCTGCTTTCTCATCCGGCTCAGCCAGACGCGAGTCGGGTTCACCCTGTCTTATCGGTGAGTTGCTGCGGGCCCAAACGCTGGCCTGTCTTCTGTGGTCAGCTTTAAAATGAAGCGTCAGTACAGTGTCATTTAGTACCCGAGTCTTCCTTGTATACTGAACTGTAAACCATATTTTTACCAACAGGCGGCATCTCACTTTTTTTGCATTAAACATGCCTGTCCATCCATCTTCTAGCATATTAATGAGACCTGCATGGTTGGAATCATACACATTTCTTTTAATATCACATAAATGTATAAAAATTCTATATAATAAAATGTAACTCGGAGTGTATGATTTCAAGTCATTTTTTGCTCGTGGGAGTTTTACTTGCACAAAAATGAGCACAGAAGGAAAAATGATTGGCTCAGAGAGATAACCTGAGAGAGAATCAGATTGCAGAGGAGGTGGGTCCAAGTAACCAGAGGAGGCAGGGCAAAGACATCTGATTGGTTGGTCCCAACTCCTCCAGTTGCTTGGACCCACCACCTCTCTTCAGGTAAATCCTTTTCAGCTTTTCAGTTTACACATTTAAAGGGGTGGGGCACAGGGATTTTTTTCTGCGCCAAGAAGGTCTTTGCTTTATCAAAGGGCTGAATTAGAAATTACTGCGAAACTTCATAAAGTTGCTGGACCCATATTGGTTGAAGGCTGTATTTCAGCTGCCACATATTTTCTGATCTTTACGGTCCTCATCGGCCTGACAGCTGCAGCTGTGAGCGCCGCTTTCCATTTTCAGCACCGTAACAGTGAGTGACTGAAAGACTGTGCCCTGGCTTCTTGCATTAACGCAGAGGCGAGGATCGCTGCCGCCACTTCATGATCGATGTGAACTGTGACGACCTGTACAACATCGCTGGAGAAAACTCGTATCACAGCTCACTTCAGGATCTTGTGGATTTTCATCATCGGCTCCCAATTCCACCCTTTAACGAGCTGCTAACTTGTGCCTGTGTAAAGGTATAGAATTTAGTTATTAATATTTAGTATATGTGCTAAAAATATTTAATAATTGAACTTGAAGTTGACCTTTCAGGTGTTACATTTATTATTATTTTATTTCCCCTGCTATTTAATGGAGAATTGTAATAATTGATTGAGTATTGTCTTACAGCAAGTTACTTCATTATTACGATTAAAGCTACTGAGAGACATGGCTGATAATACTGTATTTATATGACGTTTTGGAACTCCTAGCCAACCTTGTACTTAATAAGAATACTTCACAGACGAAGCAGTTGGCAAAGATTGGAGCAGCACCCCGGTTTAGTTTGAGGGTGACAGACTCTGAATCCACAAATGCAGCTCATACTCCTGTTTCTAATCTTGCGTGCTCCCCAAGACTCTACCCCTGTTTTGACACAGAGGTATCTACAAACGTCCAGAGCCAAATCATGGTAAGACAAATGTGTGTAGTGTTTGTGTTTCATGTATTGGATCTTTGAAATGAAACATTATATAGTGCGAACCCACTATAACAGTGGTCATTATATAGACCAGATATCTTTGCAGAGACCTCACCATGAATTACATGTTGGTAGACAGAAAACAACACTACTGTTCTTGGAAAGACAGTACCTACGTTTGTTGTAGTCTGCTTGTTGATTTTCTGTGTCCATGGTCATTTTTATCAGCCAGTGCATCTGTCCGGGGGATCCTGCAGTCCCACCTCGTGCCACCAGGGGAACGCAGAGGCTCCAGTGCGGCCTCGGGAAGCTTTAGTGCCAGGAGGTGGAGAGCAGATCAGCACTGGAAACAGCAGCGCTAGCAGACAGTCCCCAACATCCAGCCAGCCAAGGCCTAAGAGCAGGATCAAACTCATTCATTTCATAAAGAAGGCTCACGCAAAGAAATGCGCTGTACAGGAACATATGAATGCTGAAGTCTCACAGGAGTCTGGGAAAGTGGCGGATCACGCGGCACTCGCAGCCCTAGAGAGCAGGAATTCTGGCGGCAGGACATGCACTGAGAATGTGTACCAGGAGCTTCCCGGATCACCCCTGTCGACTGGCTCCAGCAGACGTCCTGCAAACAGGCCGGATCTCAGGCCCCCATCAGCCGAGCAGCAGCTACCCGAAGAGTATTTACCTCCACCTCCATTTGCTCCAGGGTATTAAGGGCTAAAACAAAGGCTTTACTAAAGGAACAACTCGGCGAATTCGATGGTTTTAAAGAAGATGGGCAGGTTTTACTTGTGTGTTCTTTTGGGGTACATTTTCTCTAAAATTCAGTTAAAATATATTAAAGTGGTTATAAATAACCTGGAAATCCCTATCAAAATTTTAGATTTTTTTTGTGACATGAAACTGGAAATCAAGATAACCAATAACAGACATATTTCCATCTTTGATGTGATCTTGTAGCCAACAAAATTCAAGAAAAAAAACCCCAAAAATAATCACACAGACAAATAATTGAAATAATGGGAAAAAAAAACTTTGGGAGCCTTTTAAATGTGAGCTGAAGCGACGTTCAGAGGCTTTTCAATTTTAATTATTTATCCTATTATCTTTTTGTCTTAAATTTTTTGGTTGCAGGGTTAGATTTATTTGAATGACGATGAAAAGGCTGTTGCATATGATCAGTCTTCATTTATGGTTTTACATCACAACAACCTGAAATTTCAATAAGAGGCCGGGTGTATGCTTTTCGTATCCATGGCAGGGTGATTGGTGTGTCTGCCCAGGGCATATGCCAGGCCTGCACTGCTTGGCACAGGCTGTAGCCTCTCATGACCCTGTCCTGCATAAATTGGTGGAATTTTTAGGCACCGTGGTAACAGAAGACTTCTGTAAGCTAGAAATATTTATGTCCCTGGGAATTAGTTAGTCAGCATGAGTCCTAATGGTTGACCAGTAACTTTTTCCTTTTTTTGTTTGGCGAAAACAAAAAATACAACATAGTTAACAAATTTTCAGCATACAGTACATGCATGGTACCTGTATGATTGGATAATTTAGTTGTAACATGTAAATGCACTATTAGCAGTCGGTTTGAAGTTTTGTTATTTTACAAATATTCTCTTGTGATTTGTTTAGCTTTACATTGTCATAAAATGAATTTCAGAGGAAAAAAAAACATTGTTTATCACTTAAATGCAAACAAAACACACAAATGAAAACAGTGATAAAAAAGTGTGATTGCAAATAACTGTTAAGGTTTTAGAACACTGTCTAAACTTTATCCACTGCATGCCAAAAAACACGAACGATACAATTCTGGCAATTCTGACTGGAATACTTTTCAAGCAATATAAACATAACACTATGTAACACTGGCAAAACTACCCAAACTTTTGTTTTCCAGAGCTGTATATGAAGAGAATATTTATCTAAACAATTACTACTTCCTCAAGCATGTACATTCAAAGTGAGAACTGCTTAACAAAAGGCAGTGAAGAAATTATGTATCAAGTTACAGAGAATGTTCAGACTGCCAGTGATTGTTATAAACTGTTCAGCTGCAGTTCTCTATATCCTGAACTAATATCAAATACAAATGTTCAACTAAACAAATCGGTTTGTGGATATTATGTCACATTACCACTCTTTTAAGTTTAATGAGTTGCATACACGCATTTTCTAAGAATGTCTACAAAATCCTTAAACACTATAAATTATAATTATGGGATTAGATTTAGTGATCCAGATTTAGTGATCCCTGGATCCGCTGGCATCTGGAGATGAATCTCTCTTTATTTCAAGTGAGTCGACCCACTGCCGTCACTAAGATCCTCACCGATTCAGAATAGCTTGCTTGTTTCGCTTTCCAGATGTATTTAGATGTATTTTTTAACTTTTGCCACTGAATTCTGTATCACCCACTTCCTGAGTTTCCTAATAAAAGTCCGGCAGTGCAGTGCAATTCACAGTGCTGCTTTTGTATGTTTTTCATAGTTAATGAAGGTAGCCAGAAGCAGCAGGGCCATATACCGACAACACCGAGAGCACTTGTGTACTTGTACACGGCCTTTTTAAAAACATTTGTATTGAAATATTTTCACAAACCTTGCCGCTGCACTGCCCTCTAGCTGTGTGTGTGGAGATTGCATGTTCCCCCTGCATCACGTGGGCTTCCTCAGTGCAAAGACGCGCGAGTGTGCAAGACATAAATCCCTGTCTGTCACTGGCCTGAAGTCTGTGAGGGTCTGTGAACAGTGTGCCCAGCCTTATGGCCCAGGCATCATCATCATCATCTGGTCGGCCTGAGATGACCAACCACAAAACTCCTCCACACTTCAGATCCGCCATCAGTGTCGCCAGCTCTCCTGAGGTTGTTACACCAGAGTCTCGCTTGAGCACGTCAATAAAGGTTGTCCTCAGCCGCCCACATCCCCTCACTCCGTGCATGGGTTCCCAAAGCACTAGGTGTTGAGTGCTGAGCTCTGGGTGACGGAAGCAGTGACCAGCTAGCTGAAGTTGGCGTGAGGCTATTTTGTCGCTGACACGAGGCAGTTCTCCGTAGAGTTCGCTGTTTGTTCTGTGGTTGGTCCAGTGGATGTTGAGTGCTTTTCGGAGCATTCTGGTATAAGTACCATTGAGAGATTTCTCCTGTGACTCAGTCGTCGTCCAAGCCTCACAGCCATACAGTAAGATTGACTCTACGGTTGCTATGAAGAGCCGGCGTTTCAGGCCTCTACTCATATCCGACTTCCACACTTTCGTCATGCCATTCAGTGCTTTCCAGGCGAGAGCTTTGCGTATGATGAGGTCTTTTTCAGAGTCTTCCACCCATGAGCCAAGATACTTGAAATCTTCTCCCCAGTCTATTTCTGTGCCATCTACAGTGTGAAGCGGGGCAGGGTCTTCTATGTCGAACGCCAAGCCCTTTGTTCTCTTAGCATTAATACACAGGTCGACCTTCTTGCACTCGCTCTCAACTCTGAGCAGTAGATCCTGAGCCTGATGCATCTCCTCAGATAACAAGGCGAAATCCAGATCACTTAGCACCTCTTCTGGATATCTTCTGGATTTCCGTGAGGCAGCCTTATGCCCCAACTTACCATAGTGGATAAATTATATAATTTTATGACATTTTGCAAGCCCTAAAGTCTAAACGACATTGTAATCCTTTGTCTGTTCTTTACTGGCGGTACCAAAAATGATGGTTTTTTTCTTCATTGTTCATGTAATGACATGATTATACTTTATTGATCCCCATATGTAGGTGAGAGCAAGTTTGTCGACAAAGGGCAGCCAAGCCCATGAACGTGGCGGTTAAGGGCCGAAATCAAGGGCCCACTGACGCGACTGTCCTGCTGAGGGCCAGCTTAAACCAGCAACCTTCAAACCACAGGCACACAGGCTTAGCCCCAAGCCACACACTGCCTTCCAATGTAGTCAGATTCTCAGTTCATAAAGATTTTAGATACTCCCTTAGTTTGGAATTGAGACCTTACCAAACTGCTTGTTTGCAAAGGACATAGCCTGCGTTCACTTTGTGCTGCGTCAACTGAGCACAGTGCCACAACGCTCTCTGTGAGTCACCTGTGTATGATATTTTGCTGTGGCAAAGTAATCCTCATCATTTTAAAAGGAGTTACATCACATTATATAATCTAACATCAGCAAACGCTTGGGAGGGGGGGAAATTTCTATATTTGTCCTTTAAGAAGACAATAGTGGCAAACTGTGAGAAAGTCAGTGGAATACCTGCAGGTGTAACTCAATTCAGATGAGCGCTATTCCCAAAATACACCTCTAGGGGTCTCACTAATTTCAGTAAAAGCATATATATGCAAAGTAGCATAAATATATATTGAAAAATAAATACAAAAAAAAACAAATTTGACAGAATTTTATTATACATTCTCCATATTACACATTTTCCAAGATCATATGTCTACAACAAACAACAAGTAACAGCGGAAAATCGTTTATAACTTAAGTACTATATATTGGAACATAAAATCCTTCGAGGTGTTTGGTCCTTCGCTCATTTTTTACTCATTATTCAGGGTGTCGAAACATTACTAATAAGTTAATAAACTAAAAAGTTTTCATTATTTATTTGGTACTTTACTTTTATATCTACCGTTAAGTCGAAAGTAACCCATACAATACCCCACATGTGCGCTCCTAGATTTATATCTCCTATATTAACCTTTTAATTTTACTTTCATTTATATAAAATTATTCCAAGGCGAGGCTTTTGCTTGTAAGGAAAGCGCACAGACAGCCAGGTCCGCCGGTTGTCCCGGGATAGTGGGCTGGGTGCCCAGCCTTAGATAGGAGACGGAGTATTACATCATCAGCCCTGCCTATCCGTGTCATGAATTAGTGATTATTTCCATCCTTCCATAAAGACAATCGTAGCTTTCCATTTCTACTAGAAAGGAGTGTGGACACATTTTCGTGAGCCAAGGAGTCCGTGTTGAAGCGATAATGTCCTTTATCCCAGGGCAGCCGGTCACGGCGGTGGTGGTGAGTCCGTCCCGCGGGCGCATGTTCCTGCTCGGGCGGTTCTTGTTAGGCCGAGTTAGCTCTCGCGTTTTCTTTGCTACTTTAAAACACAAGCAACAGATCGTTTCGCCTTTTAAAAAGTTGTACAATGATTAGTATACTTCAAGTTTAAAGTGTTCGCGGCTGCGGCTTTCTTCCGTGTTTTACTGATATATATCAGAAAGTATCAACCCGTAGTAAAAGCAATAATAGTTCAGCCAGTTAGCCAGCGCTTTGTTACGTTATTATAAAGTGCTAAAATGGTTATTTCGCTTAATCAGTTGTAGTAAATACCAGTTAGTGTCCGTAGCAACGCCTTTTTCCTGGATAGTCGTGCCTGTTTGCTCGCCGGTCGGCGCGTTTCTCCGCCTTAACTTTTTATTCCACTTTCTGTTCCGCACGAAACTCCCGGTCATATTGAAGTAAAGCAGCACACATTCGGTGCTGAATGCGGATTAACGCTGATATGGGTCCCTTCGGCCGGGATCGACCGCGATCGGGCTCCTTATTTGCCATGGGCGTGACGGCAGCGGCCGGCGATCGCTTACCAGCTGCATAGTTTAAAAATTAAAGCCTGGAAAATCTCCATGTTGCTACGTAAAATGTCAGATGCTGAGACGAATACTGCCAGAGCAAAGGCAATGACTTTAAAGTGGTAGCCTATATAACAATGTGCTTAAGGTGTGTGCAAGCCAAAGCAGCAGTTTGTTAGCCTGTTGAGTTAGGGGTTAATCAAAACAGGAGACTTGTGTGAGACCCCATCCATTTCAATTTTCAAAATAAAAATATGAATAATAGTGAAGTTAAATCCGTAGTGGATTGTGTCTAAATTCAAATTTTGGTAAAATAAGGATAAATCCACAATATTTAATTAGTCTTTCTGTCATTTGTGTATTAACTATATGACACCACTGTATGTAGGGACACTACAGCGCCTATAAAATCTAACGCTTCTGACTGTTTAAGACCGATTATTCATGTTATTTTAACTGGGGGTGTATATGTGGGAACACTGGCAAGACAGCTGCAGCTGTACTGTGCGTGTAAATTACCAGACACATGTGCGGGACATATTGCTTTTGGACAATTCCCTGACAAAACCACGCATTGTATTTTTTTTTTGTAACTAAAGTTGGTTATAAAATACAATAGCCGTCTCTGGGCGACATTTTCGGATGGTATCATTCTGCAATAGCGAAGCTTTCTAAAGCTGTTTAACCACACTAAGCAGGATCTTGAAGCCCTTTTAACATTTGTTGTCTTGACTACTGGAGATTTACCCAGTAAACAAACTTAACATAGTATATGGTAAAACTTTGCCATAAATCGTTAATGTGTGATGGACTTATCTATGATAGTGATGGTTAGAATTGAAAACACACTTAGGCTAACATAACAGTGACGTCACAGATCCAGGTACACGTTCGCACAGGACCCAGGAATGGTTGCCGTGGGCTTGTTACTGTGTTACTGCTTGTTACGTTCTGCCCCTATTGGGTGGTGACTACCGTAGGTTGTCTGTATTGCAACTTAACTTCTTCCACAAACTCGTCTCCTACCTGTTGTTAATGCATAAAAAAAGATAGCATACATATTGCTTACCTTTGTTGCAATTTTGAGTTTTATTTGGTTGAGCATCTGAAATTTTCAGATCGTTTTATAAAGAATTATGGGGTTTTAATGTATCTCGACTAATAATTATACCATTGCTGTCTCTTTGAACTGTTCATTGCATGGAGACCCCCGACTGATTGCCTTACTCATTTTTAAATAATACTGATATTGTTTCATTTTTGCTTTTTTCTGTCATTAGAGGAAAAGTGGGTTGTAACATAGCAACAGAGGTGGAAAGTGTGGGTCCCGAAAGTACAAATCCAGTCCATGGATTGTTTCAACCAATCAGTTGAATACTCTGTGACTGTGACTCTTTATACTTAGCTGGTTGGTTAAAACAAAATTGTGGTTTGGATTTGTACCTTTTGGACATGAACTTTCCACCTCTGCATACTGTGTTTCCCCAAAAATAAGCCTTACTTATTCTGGCCCTACGGTAAGCAACAAGAGATGATGACCAATGAGAGCCAACCTTTGATGCAGGCCCACAAAAGAGAGCGAGATCCCAGTCTGCGAAACGTTCCTCAAGCCTCTGTCCGAGAGACTTTTTGTATTAATGATTTCAACAGAGCAACACTGTGGAAGTGTTACACTAGTAACTTTGAGTAACACCGTCTGGCAAGCCTGTGGAGCCAGTTGATTAAACAGTAGCTGTTTGGGGAGGGAGTCTGTCGCCGTGACTGCATGGTGGTTGTTGGTGGTCGTGGGCAGTCTGTCGCCGTGACTGCATGGTGGTTGTTGGTGGTCGTGGGCAGTCTGTCGCCGTGACTGCATGGTGGTCGTTGGTGGTCGTGGGCAGTCTGTCGCCGTGACTGCATGGTGGTCGTTGGTGGTCATGGGTCGTTCAGGTGGGGAAAGGCCTCTCACTTTCTGCTTAACTGGATTTAATAACAAACTGTTAATTTTGTGATTATATGTGACGACCACCACGCCACCTACAGGGAGTCATTACTGACAGCCCCAATCTGCCTGTCTTTCAGCAACGCATTGAAATTTGCAAACTTCGTCAAGGTGACAACCTGATCCTGGGTTTCAGCATCGGAGGAGGAATAGATCAAGACCCAGGACAGAACCCTTTTTCTGAGGATAAAACTGACAAAGTAAGGGAGGAGTGTCCACAGGATCAGCCTCTAAATCACGATAACATGACTGTTAATCTGAATTAAAAGATGCACCCTAAAAAGACGGACAATTTTGTTGTTTTTCTGTGTGCAGGGCATCTATGTCACACGAGTGAGCAAAGGCGGACCAGCAGAGGTCGCCGGACTCATGATTGGGGACAAAATAATGCAGGTATTTCTGCTTTATCCATTTATTTATCACATGTGATGCACAATTGAGGAAGCAAAAGCAGACAGTCTCTGATGCACTTTGAATTCTGGGTCTTGCTTAAGGGTTTAATAGTGAAACGACTCTGCTGACCCTAAGATTTGAAGCAGCGACCTTATGATCACAAGCACAGAGGCCCGACCCATGGATCACTCACTGCCCCAATTCATTTTTTGAGAATGGCCTCTGACGCTGTCCTTTAACTGTGGACAGCAGCATCACAGGATCGTTCTTGCGGCTTTCCAAAGTTGTGTCTCCTGACCAAGGATCCTCACGGAAATGGGTGATGTGAAGCACAGTTCTTCCACATCCCTCAGCCGCTCAGCTCATTATGCGACTTACAATTTATATCTGACAAGTCAAAGGATCCCAGCGCCACATCTGCTCAGTTTAAATTCCCCTTTTTTGTTTTCTCCCGTCATTTAAAATGTTTCCAGTTGTGCAGATGAGAGATATTATGTGTTGTTTGAGCTTGAAGTCATGGTTTGACCAGCATTTAATGTGCAAAATCCTTTTCTCAATAGGCTGACTAACATGCACTTTTTGAGATATTTTCAAATATTTTCGAATCTTTATAAATGTGAATGTGATTAAAGAAGAATAGCAACAGGACAAAATCAAATTTTAGACGCTGCTCACTGCTGAGTTGTGCTATTTTTAGAACAGGTCTGCGGGTGATGCCTTGGGGGCATCCTGGTGCCCGCGGGCACCATGTTGGTGACCCTAACCCTAACCCTAACCCTGCCCTAGAGAGTGAACTGCATAAATAGTGGACTGCATAAATATGTAGGTTTTTCCGGGGTCACGGGGTAGAAAACGGACGGATGGATTGATGATTTAGGTTATCTTAGAGTTTAAGTACCATCAAGGATTATTCAGAATTCAAAGTTGTATGACGATGGAAATACTACTTATTTTGTAAAGTAATGGTGTGACTCATAGAGGACATTCAGACCTGGAGTGCAGCTTATTCTTATCCAGAGAGTGTAATTTCTGTTGTTATAACCCCAGTTGGGTTTTCATTAGTTCCGCTTTTTCAGTTTAGAATGATGGTGAATGTACTGTAAATGCTGTATGCTGCTCTACAGTCGTGGGCAGCCTTGGCCATCTTCATGTGCCTTCATGGAAATGCTCCTTCAAATAGCTTCGCACCTGATCTCACTTCTGGATAGTGGGCAAGATAAATATCACTCTGTGTGCATTTAGGGTTCTGATTGATCTTTGCACCCCCTAGTGCCTGGAAACACAAAGGTAATTACGAGTTCTGTCTCATACAAAGTTAGAAATGAAAACACTGATTAGATCAGCTTCTTGTAGTTTAAGGTGAAATGAGATGGAGTCACTACAGGCCTGAGAAGAATATCCACAGCCTGCTCTCTGGCTTTTCTGAATAGCAGAACAGAACAGGCACCTTCCTGCTGATGTGAGTGGGTCCGTAATGGACCTGTTATCTCAGGCCACTTCCCTGAATCAGCAAGCCGCAGCTGTCTAACGCAGGCGATCTGACACATTAAATGGTTCCAGTGGAGTGTTTTGTCACAAAGAGGCATCTGTGAAGTTACACATTTATCTGCATGTCATTTTGCCCCCTGTCCGTTTAGTTTGTCATGAACATATTATTTATTGATCATGTAGATCCTGACACGCTTTTCGCAGGTTCCCATATTTATGTTGCTTTTATGGCTTTGTATCAGTGCTGCAGTTTACACATAAATCTCGATTCAGTCTGTCACAATTTTTCAGTGTTTTGCATTGGTTTTTATTAATTTATCGCCATACCCTTTAACACCAGCAGGGGAATTCAGATTCCATTATGTAATGTTGTTTTCTTGTTTGCTGTTTAAAAACCATAATGTGCAAATTATGTTTGCACAACCAAATTCATAGTTTGTGCAACTGGGAATTGAAGAATGCAACAGCTCTATGTAGTCTACTTATTTATCCCTGGTAGTTAAAGGCTGTGAATACTTGTTAATGAAATTTATTCTATTTTTAAAATATTGGAGTGTTAACCTGAGTGTTAACCATCAGTGTTATACCATGGCGAGTATTGTATCATGGCTAGTTGGCAATACCCAGTGCTAATATTTACATTTAGAAGCCCTAAGAAATGATCGTGTCAATCAAATTTTCATAATTTTCCTTAGACCTAAACAGGGAGTCCATTATGTATGATGGCATTTCAGGTGAATGGTTGGGATATGACCATGGTGACTCACGACCAGGCACGGAAGAGACTCACTAAGAAGAACGAGGATGTGGTCCGGCTTCTGGTTACCCGGAAATCGCTGGAGGACGCCGTCAGGAATGCAATGGTGTAGTGACTCCGAGGCACAGATGAAATCCTGAAGTGAGGAAGATATCGGAAGTCCAACCCGTCGGCCTGGAATTCCTGCTTTCACATTCAATACAACCGTGTCTCCAGTCGGAGTGCAGCTCTACTTGTTTCTCCGTTATACTTTAATTAGAATTTAATTTGTAATGTAACCTTCACATTAATCACCTTCTCATTAATAATCATTTGGTCACATATTGGTCATTTTTACTGGGCTCAGTTGTAATTCTCTTTCTGCATGTGACATTTTCAATGGTCATGAAAAATCTAAAACTCGTAATAATATCGTTTGGTGTAATAATTCTAGTCCTCTCAGGACACAGGGTCTGCTGGTGTCTGAACAAGCTGGGGACAGAGTTTAAATCATTCATCCATCTTCAGTCTGCTTTTCCTGCTAATGATAACACCTATTAAATGATCAAACAAAAATGGTATTATTTTTTTGTATTAACCAGTATGTTGTTGCTTAAATGATAAATTCCCACTAAAACCCTTTTATGTATTCAAGGTCTAAAGCCTGAGTTGTCATCAATCAGTCTAAATTAATGAGAATCAGTCTAAATAATGAGCATTGACTCAGGTATAAGGGGTTTTATTATTACTATCAAGTGCCCTGTTTGCTCAGGTGAGCAGTTGGTTATCAGCCCCGTGCATCAGACACCTTCACCCTGTGCGTTTCCTGTTGATAGATCTGCGTTAAATTAATCATACTTTGGATTTTTATTGAAATAGTTTAATTTTTCCTGAATTCAGCGCAAAGATGTCCGGTGATGTTTTGTACATTTATTTTTGACTGTTAAATCTCAGCAAAGTGCCATAAGTGATACAAAATTTGGTGCTTTGGGTTGGTCTTTTCTACAATTTTACAGTTACCTTTTATATTTTTCTAAATACGCATGTACCAAAGAACGTGGTATATTCTTTTTTTGAATAGTTATATACACACATTTCTGCACTAAATTAGATATCAATGTATGAGTTTTTTAATGAGGGAATAAGTGTGTATGCGTTATTTCCCAGAATCGCTGCTTGTTTGATTTGTGAAACTCTCACCTTACGTCAGTGACTCCACTAGGGCGGCGCAGTGGCCATTCCCAGACGGGCCCCTAGGTGGCTCCCGCGGACCACGCGACGCCGACCCTCAGCGCAGGACGACTGCGCCACTGCCATTTGCTTCGGTTAGATAGAATTTCTTGTGCAGCCGCTTTAGTGTTGAATCAGTAGTTTTCTTGCTTTACAAGGAGCATCAGTGATGTTTGTTGTAATGATACACTGGAATACTGTGGTCCAAGGTTGATAGATCAGAAAAATAAAGTTGATTTTAAATTCACTGACGTGATCATTACAGCAGCTTAATGCAGTTTTGTCGTTCATCAAGTGCAAATCTAAAATAACCCGTTAACACTATACGACCACTTGCATAACAATGGCAGCAGGTGGCGCAGTGGTTAAGAACACAATCTTATCTGAATTACCACTAGTGGACATACTGTAGTGCCCAAAGAAAAGTGTCAGTTAAGCAACTAAAGGTAATGAAAATAGATGCTGTACTGTCTCTGCGACAAAGGCATTCGGTGACGGGGATGGAGAATGTGGGGGGGTTCAGGGTGACTCCTCAAAGTCCGGCTGTATGTTCTGTTCCATCTCTAATAAAAACACATGAAATGCTGACAATTAATAGATGATGGACTTAAAAGTGTATTACTTAAGACATTATTAAAGGCATACTATATTATTTAAGACATGATTAAATGACATGCAGTGTCTTTGCAGTCGTGAATATCGATTGATCTCCCAGGTGCCTCACCTTTTCACCTACTCCTTAGCCCTCAGGTGCCTGGGCAAAAAAGACTTTTGATTTCTTCTGAAGAATCTTTGTTACATCATTACCACACTAGAGAAAAACACTTACTGGATATACTGGCATGTGGCCTATTCTCTTCCCTGTCAGTGATTGAGGCACATAATGTTGGATCCGTTTTCAATAGCATTGAGAAGATTGTTGTTTAAATTCCCTTGAGAATTTCAAGGAATTACTGTTGTTTACATTGTTTAAAACTGATCTGAATCATAAGCACAAAGCACTATTGAAAGAGAACTGACAGGGAGCCAACATTTAAGCATTAGTTACACAGTTGATTCTGCTTCTTTAAATCCATGCGCAGCTACTTTTCATGCTACATGCTACTCTGACGAAGGCTGCAGAGGAGTGTTGAGAGATCTGACTGAAATGTCAAAGGCTGCAGAGGAGTGTTGAGAGATCTGACTGAAATGTCAAAGGCTGCAGAGGAATGTTGAGAGATCTGACTGAAATGTCAAAGGCTGCAGAGGAATGTTGAGAGATCTGACTGAAATGTCAAAGGCTGCAGAGGAATGTTGAGAGATCTGACTGAAATGTCAGGCTGAATGAATGCAGAATTTTACCTCTCAGCCACTTCAATAAACCGTAAATTCATTGTTTATTACTATGGAAAATGTATTTGTGGTTTAAAAAAACTGTATGGAGAATAACTTTGGCGTAGATAACCTGTAGCTGACAAGAAAGGGTTATGTTTTGAGATTGTATATAGAAGCGTGGTCGTTCTTTTTACCTTGTAAATTCAAAATGTTTCAAGAATCTGGCTGATTTTAACATGGAGTTGTCATTCGCATTGGCATCCTGGATTCCTTATGGTTATTGCATGGGAGGCAAGTTTCAATTAGTAATCTTCAATTAGTAATCTGCAATTAGTAATCTGCAATTAGTAATCTTCAATTAGTAATCTGCAATTAGTAATCTTCAATTAGTAATCTTCATACTATGCAGCATTTAATATGATTTTGGCGTTAATTCATTTGATAAAATGATACCTTTACACTTGTTTAACACAATGTTTATATCTATTTTGTTGTTATACTGCATTCGAATTTACATTGTTTTCTCATAGACAGAGAGACAAATCATTACAAAATACCAACAACTAACCTTTGCCCTTCACTGTACATTTGTTGACAGTTTCCTTCATTACAAAGAACCAAACATCCACGCAGCTGCTCATGTTGTAAGGGTTTGTTTTATGTTTTGTCTGGTTTTACTGAAATCAAATGTTCAGCAGGAATGTTCCATTGTTTCATTTGTATTAACCTCATTAAGTTATTAGTCTTTATGACAAAGGATAAAACCTTGGTCCATATTTGCAAATAAGCTATAATTATCTGAAATTAAGAAATCATTGTTATCCTATTATTGTAGTTTGTCCCTAACCAATGTGTGCTGAGGGTCACCCAGCACCGTGTTGGGCAAAATGAGATACATGCATATGTACATTTATACTATGTTGCATTGGGATAGAGAAGACAAGGTGTTGGATGATGTCGACATAGATATCCGTCAAAAGTAAAATATGAACCATTTGGACAAATTTGCAAGTTTATTGCACAAACCTAATTTGAGCTGGTGTTCTGACAGTAACAAAACACACTTTTAACTTAGAAACTCAAAGCAAGAATGAAAGGGTGACCAAAGATCATAAATAATGCTAAATTGTCAGTGGGAAAGTAGGGGATTGTGTAGCATAAAATTAGTGCAACGAACACAAACTGACTACAATAATGCTTTTGTTTTGGTTTGTGTTCTAAAGTGGTCGAAACCTAACTGTCAATGGTAGAAATCCAATAGAATGGTTACATTATGCTTTGTTGATAACTCAGTGTCACAATACTTTCACATTGTCAGTGTGACAATACTTTATTTGCTGTTTATTGCATATTTCATGGGTAACATTATTAGCTGGATACCTATAGTGCTTCAGATAGCAATCTGCAATCAAGAATAAAAAGTTAAAAATATAAGTGATTTATTCCTTTCACTTGTCATGTATTATTTTAGAATCACACACTTTCAGCCAATATTAATATTCATTTCAGCTGCTTTGTAAATCATTAATAATATAGCCCTACAAGATCTGCATGGAGAGACAACAACTTGTGTCTGCTGACCTTAAAAAATAAACCAGAATCAAATGATATCATGTTTTGTCTTATTCCCATTGTTATGTATGTGATTCCAAAGTAGCACATCTTCCTCCTTGCCCCTCTATTACCATTAAAAACTGATTTTTTCATATATAAGTAAACAGTATTTAGCATCTGCTGAACAATTAAACAGTTCTATGAATACTATGTATTCCAGGCATCCTGTGACCTCTTACAGCACAGCTGTGGTGATGTGAATCCCTTTCCAATATCCCAAAGGGTACAGAATCACATTTAATGTCT
The DNA here is from genome assembly GCA_019775915.2 of Cyphomyrus plagiostoma. NCBI lineage: Eukaryota > Metazoa > Chordata > Actinopteri > Osteoglossiformes > Mormyridae > Cyphomyrus > Cyphomyrus plagiostoma. The sequence goes on along the minus strand of JABFEA020000036.1, from coordinate 1,525,151 downwards.
ATAATGAGATACAGATCTAAGCAGCAGCCATCAAGATTAGGTGCGATTCACAGATCTGCTAATTAAATTCAGTGACATGATGAGAAATTTCAAACATATAACTCAACTGCTCTGTTGTTGTTGTTGTAGCTCCATCACTGAAATGTTGCCTGATTTTCATTTTGTGAAGTTCAAAGGGCAGGCAGCAGCCCCTTGAAATAGCGCTGCTCCGATATGAACTGCACAGTAAGCATGAGCATTGAGGCCAGGAATCCAAATGTGTGATGGGTGGCCTGGTGTTTCGCTGGTTTCGCTGGTTAGTCGCACACCTCTGGGACCTGGGTTCAAGTTTCCACCATGGCTTCGTGTGTGGACGTTGCCTGTTCTTCCCATGTGGCCATGGGGTCTCCTTCAGGTGCTCTGGTTTCCTGTCACAGTCCAAACTGGAGTTACCAAATTGCCCGTAGGTGTGACTGTGCCCTGTGATGGGTTTTTAACCACCTAAGCGACCTCCGCCCCAGAGATGGGCGAGTCCACCCCCAAGTCCCCAGACTCTGCTTCCTCATTGGAAGGCGTGTCAGTGGGATTGAGGAGGTCTTCGAAGTTTTCCCTTCATGACCCAAAACGTCCTGAGCTGAGGTCAGCAGCACCCCACCCCCACCATAAACAGTGTTGATGTTGCACCGCTTTCCCGCACAGAGCCGCTGGATGGTGGACCAGAATCGCCTCGAAGCTGTCTGGAAGTCGTTTTCCATGGCCTCACCAAGCTCCTCCCATACCCGAGTTTTTGCCTCCGCGACCGCCGAAGCCGCACCCCGCTTAGCCTGCCGGTACCTGTCAGCTGCCTCTGGAGTCCCACAGGCTAAAAAGGCCCGATAGGACTCCTTCTTCAGCTTGACGGCATCCTAGTCCAGGTCTCACTGTCATTGCCCACGTGGGCATTGAAGTCCCCCAGCAGGAGGAGTGCTCTCCAAACACCCCCTCCAGGGACTCCAAAAAGGGTGGGTATTCTGAACTGCCGTTTGGCGCATAAGGACAAACAACAGTCAGGACCCGTCCCCCATCCCGAAGGCAAAGGGAGGCTACCCTCTCATCCACTGCGGTAAACCCCAATGTACAGGCGCCCAGCCAGGGGGCAATAAGTATGCCCACCCCCGCTCGGCGCCTCTCCCCGTGAGCAACTCCAGAGTGGAAGAGGGTCCAACCCCCTTCGAGGAGACTGGTTCCAGAGCCCAGGCCATGCGGCGAGGTGAGCCCAACTACATCTAGTCGGAACTTCACAGCCTCGCGCACCAGCTCAGGCTCCTTCCCCATCAGAGAGGTGACATTCCATGCCCAAGAGCTAGCTTCTGCAGCCGAGGATCAGACCACCCGACCCCTATGACCCCTCCCCTGGGTGGTGAGCCCATTGGAGGGGGGACCCACCAGGCCCCATGGGTATAGGCCTGGCCACCAGGCGCTCGCCATTGAGCCCCACCCCCAAGCCTGGCTGCAGGGGGGCCCCGGTGACCCACATCCAGGCAAGGAAAAACGTCCTTTTATAATGTTTCTCTTCATAAGGGGTCTTTTGAGCCGCACTTCGTCTGCTTCCTCACCCCGGACCTGTTTGCCTTGGGTGACCCTACCAGGGGCATAAAGCCCCGGGCAACTTAGCTCCTGGGATC
>JABFEA020000036.1:1510214-1523408 GCA_019775915.2 Cyphomyrus plagiostoma | reverse complement strand
AAGCCCCGGGCAACTTAGCTCCTGGGATCATTGGAACACGCAAACCCCTCCACCACGATAAGGTGTCGGCTCCAGGATAAGTGGTTATGGAAGATGGATGTGTATCGTTATGTGTATAAACAGAAAGGTTCTCAACCTTATTTCAATGCAAAGAATAATTTAGCTAAAGGCTGCTATGCGAATGGGGATATTTTCTGTGGTCTTTGGATTTAGGGGAGTGACACTGTGGCAGTGGCTGGGGGGCAGAGGGGGGGGTATAAGAGTATGACCAGATTTTCTCAGTTGCCTGGTGACTTGCTATAAACTTCCTGGTGAATCACAGATTGGAAATTTCAGCCAGTGCTGGAAGCATGCATTTTCAAAGATAAAGTAAATTTGAGGCGAGGCCTTAAGGATGAGGTAGATCAAACCATCCCTAAGCAGCTGAACGTAACACATGCAGTGTGCTAAAGTTTGTAATCAAATTACCTCCAATTTGCAGCTAAAAGTTTCTATAGCTGGAATATCTAAGAAACAAAATGTAACCAGGCCGGATGCTTTCCCACTTCCACGTATGGAAGACTGTGTAGATCGGATTGGGTCTGCCACAAATGTGACTAAACTAGATCTATTAAAAGGTTATTGGCAGGTTCCTCTCACCCCTCATTTCTGCTTTTGTTACCCCTGATGTCTTCCTCCAATATACAGTCATGCCCTTCGGGTTATGCAATGCCCCGGCCACTTTTCAGCGGCTTATGCAAAAGGTGCTCGGTGATGTCTCAAATTGTGAGGCATATTTAGACGATGCTGTCATCTATTCCGATTCGTGGGAGCATTATATGCAGTCCCTAGAGCTAGTCTTTGCTCGTTTAAAAGGTGCCTCGTTAGTCCTAAACTTAGAAAAATGTGAGTTTGGACATGGTGCTGTCAGTTATTTGGGTCATGGAGTGGTTAAACCTCTGGATGCCAAAGTCTAAGCTATCCGTTCATTCCCCATCCCACAAACGCCACGTGAGTTAAAGCGGTTCTTGGGGATGGCCGGATATTATCGATGTTTCTTTTGTACTGTAATTTCTCTGATGTTGTAATTCCTCTGACCCAGTTGCTTCGAAAGGGTGCACCGTTTGTATGGTCCCCAGCCTGTCAAGCTGCCTTTGACTCCATTAAGATGTTGCTTAGTAGCTCCCCTGTCCTAGTTGCTCCAGATTTCTCTCAACCATTCAAACTGGAGGTGGATGCTAGCGGTTTAGGTGCCGGTGTGGTTCTCCTCCAAGAAGACAATCACGGTTTGCACCATCCCGTGTGTTATTTTTCAAAAAAAATTGTGAAGCACCAGCTAGCATATAGCACAATTGAAAAGGAGGCCCTAGCTCTTCTCTTGGCCTTACAACATTTTGAGGTGTATGTGGGAGATTCTGTTAATCCGGTAATTGCTTGTTGCTTCTTTTAAGCCTCATGTGCTGGGTGCTGATTGTACAAGCTTTTAACTTAGAAATCTGACACAAGAAAGGTGCCAGCAATCTAGTAGCCGACGCCCTCTCGAGATCCTAACTCCTTTGGTTATTTGATGTGGTCGGTTTCTTTTCTTTTGTTTTGGTTCTCTATGTTTTCTTTTGTTTATTATGTGAATTTTGATTTGGGGTCTGTGTATGTTGGCGAACCCTGTGGGTTCACTCTTGTGTGGGGGGGTGTTTTGTGCCGTGACTGTTTTGGATATGTATACTGGACGTCTCAGTCTTCTGCCCCAAGCTCCACTCGCCAGTTGCTGCAACAGCCCGCCCCCCAGATTCCAGCCACGCCCCTTCTGCCCTCTGACCTCTGACCCTGACCCCGTGTTCTGGGTAAAGCCTGCTGGTCACAGTTAGCTCGAGCTCTTTTTCAAGCTTTGTCTTTTGCTCTTGCTGTGTTGGTTTGCTGTTTTCTGATTGACTTCTGTGTACGACTGTTTTGGTTTCCCGGTTTTTGACTTTCTGCCTGGCCCTGTTTGTACCTTTGCCTTCGGTTTGTTTGTCTTCTGGTTTGAACTCTTGCTAAGCTCCTGATTACTCTCTTTGTTCGCCCCTTCGGATACCGTGCTTTAGGACTGTGTGTTTTCTGTACATGTGTGTTAGGTGCGTAAGGAGTGACTGCCTTTTTGTTTCGACGAACGTGTTGTTTACTGTTGTTTTGGTTAGGGAGGTAGACTTAGCCTTTGTCTTTCAGTTTCCTCTTTTTTTTGTTACCTTTAGAGTTAGCTTAGTTTGGGACGTGTGCGGTAGCTGTTTTGGTTGGTGTTTTGGCCTGGGTCACTCCCCAAGCTGGTTGCACCTCGTGTTTATTAATGTGTCTGTGAATAAATATAAAAAACTACAAAAAAAAGATCCCTTTGTTTCCTGTGTTCCCCTTCCCCGTTCCCAGGTCGTCTCGTCTTCCCCTCGCCCTTTTCCTTACCATCCTGGCGATCCCCAACCCTAGACAGGGGGGTCATAACACTGGTTGTAAAAATGTCGCCATTGACTCTTCTGTGTAATCGCCATCTTTTATTGCATTCATACATTTCTTTCATTAAGCCTAAAATTCACACTTATTGGGCTTCAGGCTGGCAGCGGGAAAATAATCAGGTGACATTTAAAAGGAGAGAATCTATTTAGTGACCTTTTCCTGTGAGCTTGGTGACATGGATGATGTCTCCACTTTCATCCTTTAATGTTGGCAGGGCTCTACGGAAAAATGCTCCCCTTTAAACACACAGTTCTCATAATTGTTGGAGAGAAGTGACTCTACAATATGATGGATCCGTCGATACATTCTTCCCTCCATCCGTCTGTTCATTCTTCCATCCATCCCACCATCCATCTGTCTGTTCATCATAAATCCATCCATCCATCAATCCATCCAAAATGCTTACCCCCGACAGGGTCCTGGTGCCTGGGTATAGGGTTGCGGACCCTTTAGATGGGATGCCAGTCCATTTCTGGTCATACACACATAATCGCATAACACTGTCCCTAAATAATCCGACACCATGAAACCATCATACATTGTGAGGAAGGAAAAATGTCACACAATCTTTCATTCTTCTCCAGTCCAGCCAGCCATTTAAAAAGAGGTGTGTGTTTGGTTTGTGTGCAGACATGACAATGACGGGCTGTTTTAATACACGTGCCAAACAGAGCATGAAATTGTTTAACAATTTTCTAAAAAGCTATAGAAACATTTTACAAAATCACAAATTAAATTTTGACAGCCATGATTTGGCCCCCATTGGCATGTGAGTGGTGCTCATGAGGAAGATGATGACATCGCCAAATGTGTGACGTGTCAAGCTGGGAAGAAAGAATGCGATGGTGTGTTAGTGTTAAATGAGCCATTAGTGAGCATAAGGCAGTAGCCATGGTGACATGCAGAGGTCACACCAACGACATGCGATGGACACGTTGCAACATGCGATGGACACGTTACGACATGCGATGAACACGTTTCAGCGGTGCCCGGCAGCCCAGCTCCTTACTAAAGCACTCAGTGCTGTCGTTTGCTATTTTACTAATTACTTCTTCTTGAAGTCATAAATTCTTCAAATTCACATTGTAAGAATATTCATATGTCTGCTAAAGTAGGAACTCATTTGGAAAACCATTCAGCCCTTGATACAGTCACTTCATTCCTCTCACCAGCTTGAATAGCTCCTTTAGACTTGATATAAATTCTGTAAAAATGGGGCTGAAGACATTACGGTGAAATAGTCATCTATTCTACCATCGTTAGTTTTCAAAACTTGCTTGTTGCTAGGTAACTGCGAGATTAAAAATACATAATGAAGAAAATGAAATACAGATGCAGCTATTCTCCAAAAGAGGGTACTACTAGAAACTGCACGTATACATATTTAAATAAAACATACATTTGAAATAAAATATTTTCATTTAGGGTGGCACAGAGTCACACCCCCAGGGTTGTGGATTCGAATCCTGCCCCCACTCTTTGCGTGTGGAGTTTGCATGTTCTCCATGTGCCGTGTGGGTTTTCTTTCCAGTTTCCTCCTACAGTCAAAATACTTGCAGTTAGGCTGATTGGGGTGTAACTTGCGGTAGTGTGTGATTGTGTGTGTGTGGGCCTCTGTCCTGTGATGGACTGGCATCCCATCCAGGATGTACACCAGCCTTGTGCCCTCTGATGCCTGCAAACTCCACACGTGACCCTGTTCCTGTTAAGAGGCTGCAAGATGGCTGCAAATAATTTAGATGTGGCATCAAGTCTACTAAAATCTTAAATTAAAGATAAATTATGTTTTGCTGTATATAATTTTAACTACCTCAACCTAATTTTCAGAAATTTAAATATTTCTCTGGTATTTAGTGTCTTCGCTGTACATAAATTCTAATAAAAGAGAAATATTAAAGCCATTACTCAGGTATATTCCATTATTTTAATCTGCATACTAGAGAATTATTGCCTGGCTAAATATGGGTAATTCTCCTCCAGCACCCACACAGCGACAGACCATGTGAGTTTCCATAGTGATGAAATCTGCTGCTTCTGCATGAATACACTGATCTCGGTTTCTTTTAAATCAAAGAGTCTGGACATTTTACATCGCTTGAAATCACGGATAAATAGATACATTCAGACGTACAAACCTGGCTAAATGTAACTAACCCTTCATATCCTAAAGGCCTTATTCATAGGAAGCAGGAAGTTTTAGTTTTGATATATTACTGATTTTAATTCCTGGCCTAGTGCTTCGGGTGACATAAATAACATAATTTGGGATGAATAAAAAAAGTACATTTTATTTGGACCAAGGCAAATGAAGCCAATAATGGATATAAGTACAGCCTCTAATATCTGCAATGACAGGGCTGTATGTATCGGTCATTTGTGAACATGTTCTCATCCAGAACAAATATCATATCCTGTCTTGCCCAGAATAGACAAGCTAAATGACTACAAAAGGAATCATAGAATGCAAATTTCTAGGAGAATATAGTCCTTAACCTCTTCCCTGCATCTTCCAGTTACTTACATGCCTGCAGGGTAAGGCCGTTCTCTCATTTTACCCCGAGGTCCGAATTCCGTCGGCAGCACCAAGTCCGCGACCCGCCAACAGCACCCCCTACAGGCAGGAATGCTGAAGTAGCGGATTCTGTGGCTGCACTGCCTTGAAGTCGGTGGACATCCTGCAGTAGGAGCCTCCTTCTAAATGACAAGCATGTGAAAGATTACAGTACGATTTTAATAGAAAATTTGACTTTTTATGAATGTGTAGTAGTTGAATTCACTTTTTATTGGGCAGATGCAATTCTTTAATTAATATTTGATATGTAATGAATTGAAATATGATTTAATATTTTAATAACACATTTTTCTTCAAATGGAAAATATAAGACTTGTGGCTTGCTCTTAGGTGAAATGTTTAGGTAAACTGCTGCTGTAACCGTGCCCAGTCTAAGTAAATTATTATAGCTTTATTTAAGGTTTTGGCTGGTATTGATGGCATTGCATACAGCATCACCAGCATATCAATACACATCGTTCTTCAGATAACTTTGGCACGTTCATATAGTGGAAAACACATGCATTCACAAAGGTTCAAGGGCAGCTACGTGGGCGGTAACGTGAGTAGGCAGGCGGTTCAGGCTGCTGGATCGCGGGTCCCATGAACATGTTCTGCGGACGTAGGTAGTCATGGAGAAGTCAAACGTACAACGACATACACTGCGAAGCCAGGTATAACAACAAAATCACACTCACACAACAGCTGCTCTATTTTGAACTACGCATCGTTTGCATATTATCCCACATGAGTCCATAGTCATGATCGCCTTGCCGAAAAAAGGGGATCCCACCCAGAAAGGGGCAGCAGGTCTCTCAGCGCCTGAGGATCTCTAACCTCCGCCTCCCTTCCAGCCGCGTTCTCCGCTGTCCCTTGGCTGGTTATTGGTTTAGCGCAATAAAGATCCCTACGCGCTCTGCTAAGGGAAATTTACCGGAGGAGATAAAAACCACCACTGCACCCCTTCCATACGTACCACAGGCTCACAGAGTTTTACGGAGCAAACAGAGGGACGCGGGAGAGACGGAGCCACGTGCGCTGCGCCGCAGGCAGGTACGCGGCGGGATCCGGCGGCTCTTCGCGTGGCGGCTTGCGGGCTGGGGAAGGTTGGGCTGCTTTTCACTATCCGCTGCTATTACTATTATTTGAAATTGAAGGAACTAGCTTTAATGCACATACACGCGATTTGATGTATTTTTTATGAATGAAAATGCAACTTAATTTCTCTTTATTGTATTAATATGGCAATTTATTTCAAAATAAGTGTGCGTTTCAAATGAACGCAAGTATCACCAATCACACTATTTTTAATGATAAATAATTCACATCGAAATTTAAACAAAATAGAATGGAACACGACAGAATATAATAAACATGATTGAATAAAATAAACATGATAGAATAAAATGTCTTGTGTTCTGTCGTCGTTGAAAACCCGTTAAACGAAAATGTTATAGAATTAATATGTATTAGAACAGTAGTTGAAGTAGTATAGTTTAAACGTTCTGAAGCTTGCAGTGCTTTTGAATTGTTTATAAACGAAATTGCTACAATTCTGAAATAGGCTCGAAGTTTCGAACTTGTCCAAACCACCGGTACACGGAACGACAGCGCCATTCATAACGTGGCCCTTCCCTGCACATACATGGTTTATTTTCTGATTTTGTCAAGTTCAGTAAAACATGAGATTATTTCCCCTCGTCTGGAGGGTCTGGAGCAATGACTGTGACGGGAGCGCGCCGGCCGGGGCTGACTGGCCGCCTGAAACGGCCGACGGCTGCTCGGTATCGGCGCGGCTCAGCGTGCGTCACCTTAAGGCTCCGGAAGGTCAGCTCAGGTCAAGCGGGCTGTTAATGTCCGCTTTTGGTTAAATCGGAATACTGGGCTCTTGAAAAAAGCATATCAATCCTTCGGTTTTTTTTTTTTTTTTTTTTTTTGCGTGACTGAAAAAACCATGAATGGTGAGCGGGGGCAGAACTTGCGGCAACACGGCAGCTGGGCTGATTCGGTAAGAACTGTATTCTGACATATAGTTAATTGTTAGTGTTCAGTTGTTGTTTTCGCCTTTGTAAATGAGTCGGCTCACGCGAACTGATGAGCTTAATTTCTAGCTTTGATGGTGAGCAAATCGTCACGAGAGATCCCCTGTTAGACACTATTCACTGCAGATTCTACTACATCATTGTAACTTATTATAATGGCTACGGGGTGTTTCATCCATCCATCCATCCATCCATCAGTCTTCCTTGTCACTTATAGGTCATTTAGGGTTTTCACTGCATTTTTATTAACCACACAGTACTTCTCCAACCTGATACAACTTTATGAGAAGTTATAACATTCTGGTTGGAAAGATTAATACATATTTTTCTGACTTCTTTTAAAAGTTTTTATCTTTGTAAATGAATGATCAAAGTGTCAGAACTTTCACTGTTTATTTTTTAGTATTCAATATTATTTTATTTTTTTTTAGTGAATGTGGCTGTTCATCAGACAGTATAATCTGCTTTCTGAACTGCCCGGTGCAGCCACCATCGACTCCCTAGCTTCCCTGTCCTTGTGCTCCCCATCAGCACTCTGCAGATAACAGCGGTCTGTCACATGGGCCCCCGTTCCACCTCTCCTCCCAGCCTTATCGCTATTCCCCAGTAACTCTCCCTTAACAGAAGCCCGGGCTCAGCCTTCCACATGCCGCCTTCAGATTCAAGCTTCCATTGTTCTTGCCCCTAATACCCAAAGCCGAAGTCAGTTTGGTAATGTGAGTCCTTATCATTAATAAGCTGTCAGGTAATGTAGCGACTTAGCTGATAGGGCTGTGATCTCACACCCCGCCGGTTATGACCCCTCGCACGCATGTCCCCCCATGTTCTCACAATGCAGAGACATCCAGTTTAATTAAGGGTTCTCTCTATACTGAATGTTTGTGTGTGTGTTTGTGTGTTCTTAACTGGTCCCCACAAGGGGAAATCCAATTTTGTAAAAATTTGACTGCAATCAAAAAACTAAAAATGCCAAAATTCTTGCATTTTGTTTGGTTCCTTATGGTTTAGGTTAGGGCTGGGTAGGGGTTAAGGGTTAGGGTTAGGGTTAGGGCTGGGTAGGGGTTAAGGTTGTCATTGTTGGTACTGAACGGTCCCCATAAAGAGAACTTCAAACAAGTGTGTGTGTGTGTGTGTGTGTAGCCTGTGACAGATTGGCATCCTATCTAGGGTGTAGAATCTCAAGTCTCAAGTTGCACTACAGTCATAAACGTTACTGGAGCCTCATTCATTTAGCATTTTCTCAGCTCCGTTTTTGCATGTTTATGTCACTTTGCCTTTTTCCTTCCAAATGGTTTTCTTTGCATGTGGTGTTTTCTTCTGGCTGAAGGATTTAATTTGGAAGAAACACAATAATGCTACATGTATATGTAAGTGCTCAGGGTAAGACACAGGGTGTGTCTTTAATTTTGTGCGAATGCTGCAGTTCAGGGTAACCCGACTCCCCTTTTCCTCTCTGCCGCTGTTTACTAGCTGCTGACATTCTGTGGACCTTCTATTTACACACAGCTTGTGCATTCGTCTCGTGTTCCTCCTTCTCCTGCAGTTCCCAGTGTGCCTCGTCTTCTGTATGCGGTCATGGACCCCATCACGGATGAGACGCATTCCAATAGCCACAGCCTGTTTCTGAAGGATGCCAGCCAGGAGGTGGACCCCCCCCGCAGACGCCCACAGCCTCGGGACATGCCGACTGGAGCATCCAGGCCCTGCCAGGGAGCCCGGAGCTTCTTACGCCGGAACACCTTTGTGATCCTCACTGTGCTTTCAGTGGCACTAGGCAAGCAGTGTGACAGCATTCAGCGCTGTATTTACAGCCATCAGCCTATATCCACATTTATTTATTTATCCAAAGCAACATGCAGTTCTTCATGCAGGGTTGCCCTTGAGGAATTGGGATATAGCATCTAAGTGCCAGGCCCAACAACAAAGTCACTCTGCAGATTGCAAAACTTGAACCGGCAGCCTTCTGGTCGCAGGCACGCTGTTCTTACCCACTGAGCCACTCCTGGTTATGACATACTTTTGTGCCTTATTTTGCTTGCTGGATAATCATATTGCAAAGTTATGGCTTTGGATGTTTGGCAGTGATGCTGATCTCCCTATTCATGTGTCACCTAGGTGTCTTGGTGGGCTTGGTACTGCGCCCCCGCAATCTGTCCCCCAGAGAGATAAAGTATTTCACCTTCCCTGGAGAGCTTCTCATGAGGGTGCTGCAGATGCTGGTCCTGCCTCTCATTGTGTCCAGCTTGGTCACAGGTAAGGGGCTGGTGACCCGTTCCTGTCTCTCTGGGGAATCGGATTGGCTGCCATGTTATCAAAGCATTCCTATTGTAATACAAATACATGCTGTTTTGTATGTTTTCTGAACTTATGTATCCTAGTATTTAGGGTATGAAACTATTGCAACAAATTTTTGAGTAGGTTATTCCTATGACATCCCCACCTACAGTCAAGAATCATCTACAGCTTCCTTTCAGACTACAAATCTTGTGTCTTGGTTCATTTGTATGGTTTATTTATTAATTCAAAATCGGCTGCTGGTTGCTATAGTTTTGGAGTGACTACAGTATTTTATTTCAATTCTTTTTGAGACCTCAAATCAATTTGTCACATTGACTTATTCTTGCATAGGAACAAATGAGCCAATTAGCATTTTAGATTCACAATACGTAGCTCGGCATGATATTCTTGGTAGATGCATGTGAAAAATAGGTGTGAATGTTGTTTGTGCCTACATTTGTAGCCTTTAGTACCAAATAAAATATGTTTTCACTCTAAGTGAGTAAAATCAGATGTTGTATCAGAAAGAAACATCACTTGAAGTAACAACATAATGGATACTGCATGAAATACTCTTATGTTACAGGGATGTCCTCTCTGGACAGCAAAGCATCTGGAAGGATGGGAATGCGGACTGTTGTGTATTATATGCTGACCACCATCATCGCAGTCTTTACCGGCATTGCCGTCGTGATGCTGCTTAAGCCCGGGGAAGGTGGCAGGGAAAGTCTGGCGCCCTCTAGCGGCAGCATTGAGTCAGTGCAGGCAGTGGATGCCTTTCTGGATCTGATCAGGTAAACAAGCGCATGCTGCTTCAGTTAGAGAGTTTCAACAAACAAGTTCCAAGGGCTTATTTTTAGCTTAATGTTTATTTCTGATTTGGCCTTTGCAGAAATATGTTCCCTCCTAATTTAGTGGAAGCTTGTTTCAAGCAGGTAACGCTGTCATTTTAACTTTTTAGTTCTGCATTTATACCTTAATGCCATTGCGTATGAGCTTAAATGGAAATAAGTGCTTCCTCCGTTTTCTTTCACTGATTCAGTACAAAACGCTATACTCCAGACGCGTGACCCAGAGGAATGCGACCCTGCCAGGTAACGTGAGTGACGCTTTGCCCGATGCTGCCAATGTCAGCGGAGCCCTGCCAAACACCGGCCTGCTGTCTGTGGAGGAAACCGTTCCTACGCCAGGCTCCTCTAGTGAGGTCAATGCCTTGGGCCTGGTGGTTTTCTCCATGTGCTTTGGATTGGTCATTGGGAACATGAAGGACAAGGGCAGAGCCCTGCGAGACTTCTTCGACTGTCTCAACGAAGCCATCTTGCGGCTGGTGGCTGTCGTCATTTGGTTGGTACTTTGACCTTCATCTCCATCGCTGAGACTTTACGACTGTCTCTGACATTGATCTGGAAATTGCCCTGTGTATGTAAAAATCACCTTGATTTTTTCCCCTTTAAAAAGCCTAAAGAGATCACATTGAAAACAGCGGTTTGATCTGAATTTCATGTCCCTATATAAAGGTGTGACTTTAGTTTGTCTTGTGAAGGTACACTCCAGTGGGCATTCTCTTCCTGATCGCGGGGAAGATAGTGGAGATGAAGAATGTGTCCCGGATGGGGGGGCAGCTGGGGATGTACACGCTCTCAGTCATCCTCGGCCTCCTGTTTCATGCGCTCATCGTCCTGCCACTCATCTATTTCGCTGTCACACGCAAGAACCCCTTTCTGTTTATGGGGGGGCTGCTGCAGGCTCTAATGACTGCCTTAGGCACCTCATCCAGGTGGGTGGGACGAGAGCAGAGGCGCCTTTACTGACAGCCACGCGATGAACGATGAACACTCCTCAGGCAGAACTCTCCCTGAGCTGCCGACTTCACCTCACAGCGTCGCATCACGGGGGCTAAGCGTGTATCCCGCACGTTTGTTTCAGCTCGGCGACCCTGCCCATAACCTTCCGCTGCCTCGAGGAAAACAACAGGTTGGACAAGCGGGTGACACGCTTTGTGCTACCCGTGGGCGCCACTGTAAACATGGACGGCACCGCGCTGTACGAAGCCGTTGCTGCCATTTTCATCGCCCAGGTCAACCAGGTGGAACTAAACTTTGGCCAGATTCTCACCATCAGGTAATGGTGCTGGACTCGGGTCCATGTTCCCACCATTACTACTGTTCCCATATTTTATTCACAGACACTAATGAAAAGGACGGGTTTCCTTTTGATCTTCCCAATACTTAGTGTGTTTTGCTTCTCTGCTCCCAGAATTAAATCAAGCCTTAAACATTCATACTGCGCCCCTGATGGTTTTCTATTGGCTCTTTAGTATCACGGCGACGGCTGCCAGCATCGGAGCTGCAGGCATTCCTCAAGCAGGTCTGGTAACCATGGTGATTGTATTGACATCAGTCGGACTGCCCACGGAGGACATATCGTTGATCATCGCTGTGGATTGGTTCCTGTGAGTCTTCCTAAATGTCACCCCAATACGGGCCATTAGAGCAATGAATTCCCTTTGAAAGGTTAAGACTGCAAATATAAACCCTGAAGTTTCAGATTGCCAATGCATTTTGATTCTGTTTGTTTCAGTAGAGATACATTTTTTTAATTAGTAACAAGGTTTCTTTAGATTATTTGAACTGCAGTGTAAAACGATGCACCGTCCCGCTAAAATGTGATAAATCGCATCAATATGTCTGACAGCCAAACCCAGTGACGAATTTGCATGTGTGAGCAGAGACCGTCTGAGGACCTCCACGAATGTCCTGGGAGACTCTCTGGGCGCCGGAATCGTGGACCACCTGTCCCGTCGGGAGCTGCACGCTCGCGTCCCTGAGGAGTGCCGCTCTGTCGCCGTAGAGAGTGAGGAGGCCGTGCATGGCATCTGTCTGGGCAACGACATCCATGAACGTCGTGATAGTAAGACACCCACGTGATGGAGGCACGGAGGTCTTTCTCTAAGAAATATTACCAGAGCGGCAAAAAATGCAGGGTGTCTTTGCCGCAGGATGTGTACAGACCACCATGTTTGTTCAATGCATGTATGTAAATAATCTAAAAAGCAACAAGAAAGTCTTATGATGAAAGCAAGCAGGCCATGTCTCTTTTTTTGCCCATCTTCTTTTCTTTCAATCCATACATCCATCCATCTTCTCCCTGCTTGTGCTGGTCATGGAGGCAAAGATCCCCTCTCAGGCAGGAGGGTACAAGGTGGGGTACATCGTGGGGGGGGGGGCTGCCAATCCACAGACACTCATCCACACTCTACCAACAGTTTACAGAGACCAGTTAGAGCATGCCAGCTCACACACACACACACAGAGGCACGTTTGTATTCACATCTTTGTGGGGACCGTACCTTCATTTCTATGGGCATAACCCCAATCCCAGCTATGATGACTGTAACCCCCTCAGAGCCCTAACCTTAACCATAAGTAACCAAACATAATACAGGACTTTTGGCGTTTTTTGTTTTTTATTGCTTTCACATTTTCATAAAAATTGAGGTTATCCTTGGGGGGGACTGAAAAAAATGTCCCCACAAGGTAAAAAGTTTTTAATCATATTGTTCTCCTGTATAAAGTGTCTTGGAGCAACACTGTTATGAAAGACGCTATATAAAAATATATTGTATTGAATATTGCAGGGAAATATGGTCCCCACAATGCAATAATTATAAACACAAAGTCCAGGGTAGATTTGGACCCCAGTCATACAGATGATGAGCTTTGGTACTGCATGACTCTATAGGCAGAGATTGTGGCTGTAAAACCTTTTGTCATTATGACCAGCTTCTTGGTAAATGGACTGCATTTATATAGCGCTTTTCTACTCTTCCGAGTACTCAAAGCGCTTTATAATTTATGCCTCACA
>JABFEA020000036.1:1458436-1474828 GCA_019775915.2 Cyphomyrus plagiostoma | reverse complement strand
TTGGAGTTCAGGAGATTGTCTTGACCAGGACCACACCCCTAAATGCATTGAAGCGACTGCCATGTGATTGGTTGATTGGATAATTGCATTAATGAGAAATTGAACAGGTGTTCCTAATAATCCTTTAGGTCAGTGTATATATGTAGGCAGAAACAATCAGAATCATGAAGCCCAGCAGTGACTTACTTCACCTTATCTTATCACACTTACAGCTATAAAATAATGTGTCTAATCAAGATGAGTATTATGTTCATTGGTTTCAGTTGACACAGCTACATATATCAAACCAGCAGCCTGCCAATCAGAATAGAAGCCAGAAGAGCAGAGCCACACCCCCAACACATACTGCACAAGTACAAAATGGATAAACTCAAAAGGTTTTTTGTCATTTGTACTCATACAAGTGCTTTCCTGCGTGTTTCTTGCAGACAAAGGGTAACAAGCCTTAATGCATTTAAAGCAAAGGACAGTTCATTCTGTTCTATGTGGGGTTTAGATGTCTAATCCCATGTTTGTGCATGTTCTCCTGAAAACATTTGGCACAGAGTATGTGCCCTGCATAGGGCTGGCATGCCATCTGTGATGATCCACGGCTTGTGGACTGGAGGGTGCGGGACCCAAACTGCTTTGCTAAACACCCGCGCAGCACCGTGAGTGACGAGCATGCAGCACGTGTGACTTGAATGACCTCAGCTTACTCTCACTGGGGTTTGGGGGGCAGAAGCTCGTGCTGGGATTCAGTCACTCTCTGTTTCACGTCATAGCATGGACACTCAGCAATGGCACTGATGCCTCAAACCTCCATATTTGGTCCTGTTTGTTCTCTGTGTGGAGTGTGTGTGTGTGTTTGTGTGTGTGTGTGTGTGTGTGTGTATGTTTGTGTGTGTGTGTGTTTGTGTGTGTGTGTGTCTGTGTGTGTGTGTATGTTTGTGTGTGTGTGTGTGTTTGTGTGTGTGTGTGTGTGTGTGTGTGACCCAGCCATCCGGTCCACACTGCCTCCCTTGCTCCCCTAACTCTGGATAACATGGATGGACGGAAGATTGATGAATTCATGGTCATTTTTGACAAATGTAAAATATAAATGAAGCTGGTTTTTTGGCATTTGCGGTTAAATTAGATTACCTTTTTTTTTTACCTAGTTAATGCACTATTTTATTGTTTCTGAAGTCAATGTATTTGGTTTGTTGTTCGCTAAACAATGCTTTCATAAAAGAAAAAAAACTGAAATTGCTTGTGCTCTTACCAAAGTCAATTTTCAGATGAAAATTATGCTGTGCTGTCGCTTAAAAGTTCCTGTGCCTGCGTTTATTGAACAAAAGCATATGGTCTGTTCTGAGGGATCAGTCAGAGGATGGGAATCTGCTGCCGCTGGGCTTTCATCAATACTATCGTTATATAGTCAGACGGACAGTCACTGAGTTCTGTTTAATAAAAGTACTTTTGAAATGTATCGAAAAACATTTCTGCTGTTTTTTTATGTTAAATATGTTAAAAAACTGGTAAATAACAAAATACTGATTCAACCCCAATAAAGGTGAACTTTTGTTATTAGTAATATAAATATATTTTTATTAATTTCATGTGTTAATCTGACTTCTGCCAACTGCTGTGAAAATCACAATTAGTATCATGTGCTTTTTAAATTATTTATGGTAATCACAAATGGAATTGAATTTCTGTGAAACACATATTTTCATACAGTATGTTGAGCGTGCATGCCAAAGAAATCACTTCCCAGGATTCACCATGAAGGTAATATCGCGTATATATCAAAAGGTTTCAGGCTTGAAATCTCATACCAACATGATTAAGACTCAGCGGCCAGGTTATTAGCTACACCTGCCTGCTAATGCGAACAGCATGTTCTTCCGAATACTGAATCATGTGGTTGCAACTGAATACATAAAGCAGACAGACGGGGTCAAGAGGTTCACTTATCGTTCAGCTAAGCATTAGAATGGATAAGATGCCTGATCTGAGACATTCTGAACGTGGTATGATTGTCGGCACCATGCGGGTTGGGATTTTCACATACTACAGTAAAAAATGTACTTGAATACAATTCTGTATAGCCGCCTAACTTCTACTCTCTCAGGCATTTTACTTATTACTTTTATAATTTTAAATTATAATTTCAGATTTATTCAACTGAAAATAATTGAAGATAATTATTTATTTTACCTTATCAAAATATTCTCTTTGGGCATTAATGGATATTAAATTAACACTTTCATAAAATTATTCCAAAATGATAATAATTCATCCAAATAGGGGCAGAATCCAAACTAAATGCTTTGCCTTTGTGACAGGAAGTGCAGAAAGAACTGAGTGACTGGCAGGAGTCCAGTAGGGAAGTCAGATAAGGTTTCTCAGGCTGCCATTAAATAAGAACTGTTTGGTGTGCCTGGAGTCCATCCCATAATCTAATGTGAAATGTTAACAAATAAAACTGGGATACATTTAAAATCTGACAGAGAATCATCATGTGGAAGGATAGCATGTATAAAAAGAACATTAAGGCATCAAACAGGCACTGGCTAAGTTTGCTTTTAAGCAACTTCTTTAAGCACAGAGGGATAGAGAGATATGGCAGAATGCATTAATCGAAACCATCCTATATCTGTGGTGAGGATAAAGAAACTGCTTCATTCTCTTCTTAATAGCATCAGTGTGTTCTGTTACTCAGTAATGTCTCCTTTCCTTCAGTACGGCGGCATGTTTCACAATGACTGCTCTCTTCATATGTTCCTGCAGGTGTGTCAGGCCAGGCAGAATGTGACCTACAATCCAGGTTTCCTCTGTACCGTTATACTGGTTTTGTATTGTGCAACAGATCAAAGGGGTTCCACACAGAGGATACGGCAATTTCAGTCATGAGATTCCAGTCACGGCCTGTTGTGCTCCTCTGCCAGTCAACAGGATAACAGGCCATGATTCATCTTAAGACGCTTTCCCGTTTATGATCAGGGTTCTGCTTCCTTTTCACAACTTCTTGGGCATTCCCAACGCACAACAGAAGTTGTGACCTTTATACTTAATAAGCATGGAAGACATAAAAAGGCTTTAGGTTAAATTCACACAAAATTTCATATAAAAGTATAAAAAAATCGAGGATTTTGTTAATAGTTTGTTAGCTGATGGGGGTATTGAACATGCCGTCCAAAAAATGGGACTCAGCCTTTAATTTATATGACCCACAACATGTTCATAATTCGTTATTATATCTGGCCAGCAGTTCGATCTTTTGTTTTTCACAGAAAAAATGCTTTCTGCTTTTAAGCGCTGACAAGTTTCCCCACCGGCAACAGCGATATTAGATAGAAGTACACTGGTCATTGATTGAATTTTCTGATGCAGAAATATGGAGACACAAACAAAAAGGTATACATTAATATAGTAAATGTAACCGAGGGAAGAAATGGAGAGAGCCAATCACAAAGTGGCTTCAGGATTGGGGCGGGGCCAGAGCAGTGTGGGCGGGGCCTGTATCATTAATGCATTAAATGTAACTGAGACACAAAAATAATTCCACCTGCTCAATTTTTGGCTTCCAAGTTAACACCAGCGCTTGTGGTCAACTTATCAGCAAAACAAATCCAGACCAAGATTTTGCTTCAACCAAGCAGTTGAGTATAAAGAGTCACAGTCACAGAGTACTCAACTGGTTGAGTCTAAATTAGTCTAAAAACCTTTTTGAAAATTAATTATTTGCAAATAATATGCCATTGTCGAGTATCTGTGCTGGAAATGTGATGTGTTCTGAACAAACAAAGCTATTTCAACATTACTCCCATTTTCCACGACATATCTGTGGAAAAAATGTGCTGTCACTCAAGAAAGGTTGCAATGAATACCTTTTTGTTTGTGTCTCCATATTTCTGCATCAGAAAATTCTATGTAGATCGCGTCCTTTGAAGGTTCCAGCCCCTGAATATGGATACAGTCCTAGTCAGCAGTAGGGGCTAAAAAAGGTTCCAGAACTACCTCCAAGGAAACCTGGACCGAGTTCCTGTGGTGGGAATACAACAATACTTTCAGGTTTTTTTGATGCTTGATCAATACCCACATTAGTAGCAGCACAAAGTCTCTCAGTTACACCCTTAAAAGTGAACTGCTGTGTTCTTTGATGATCCAGTCATGCACACTGCTAGAAGCAGCTCCAAAATTCTCCACAAGAAGTCAATGGGAACCTGATGTTTTTGCCCAGTTGTGGCGGAGTGAGGGTGGCTGATTGGGAACGCCTACCTACACGTCCCCAACTGGTCATTTAACGGCATTCCACATTATCAACGGACGTATGGCGCAGCGTCCCAGAATCTCCACCTCTATCCGATTCCCGCTGGTAATATTTCTGCAGTTTGTACCGGTATGCATTAGGGTACATATTTCTACCTGACGCACTTGGTTAACAATACTGTTGGCTAAACATTGTTTTAAAATGACTTTTTGCGGGACATCTGAATGGCTTAGATGGCAGTCGTGCTGTACTGTCTTACAGCTCTTCACAGTGCAGCTTTTAGCAGCGAAGGCTGCAGCATTAGTGAAATCTCGAACTATAGGATGGTTATAGCTGCAAGTGGGACAGAGGATACTTGAAGTCTCAGTTAAGTTTTATCCTTGGATTGTCTGGAACTTATCACAGATTTTTCTTGCCTCTGTTGCTGTTGTGGGTTCACTCCCTGTTCTGGACGCTTCTTCAGCTAGAGATTATGTCGTCCACTTTGCAGATTTGCCGTGCCATCCTACGGTCTCTCTTAGTTGCTGGATTGTACTGTAGAAACGGTCGCGACTATAATTTGATTAGTGTCCTGTTATGTCGCCTGTGAGAGAGCAATCTGCCTCGTATCCGTTGTGTTTTTTTTGTTTGTGTATTCTAAACTTCTTAAATTGATGTACAGCTTCATCTTTCTGGTTGCTTAGGGTGGCGTAGTCGGTTATTCTGCTGGCTTATTCTATCTCTTCACAGCAGTGCACCATCCACCGCTCTGTTATACAAACACCAGTTAATATGGAGACATACCTGAAGTCTAAAGTGCAGTGTTATTATAGGTTAAAAAAGTGGCAGAAAAGGATGACTAGTCCCTCTTCATGGTTATGCAAATGTGCGATTAAAATAATGACGATGACTATTACCAGTAGGGTGACTTGATCTACCAGAATGATATTTTGTGGTGAAATTGAAAATGGACAGCTGGGCAGCCCAATGCAGTTCGAAGGCTCCCAATTTTGCTGTGTAGGGGTGACTAAAAGCATTACCAGTATACACAGCAATAGGCTAAAAAATACTCCCTAAACTGTTTTGTCATGGCCACATAAGGGCCAAGTACTCCAACTTCATAGAGCTATAGTTGCATTTTGAGGGTCCTAGACTTCACGTCTGTATGCTATTGGCCTGACTTTCCCCACCTTGTTCCTGTGATAAACAGCGCCTAAGCCACTGTAGCTGGCATCAATCTCCAAACTAAAGCCAATAAAAACTTTGCATATAAGTATACAGGTGCACTTACTAGTCATTACTTCAGTTCCTCAGTTCCTCAAATGCAGTATGGGAGTCCTCCATCCAATAACCTGTCAAGGCCTTGGCAGTAGGCTGGGGAAACCTTGTACCTGTTAACTCAGACCAGACAATATAATGGTGCCGCCAGTCTTGCAAAAACCCGCAATAAGGTGCCATAGCAAATACTAAAAATGACTGATGTGAGGGGATCCAGTTGGCAACAGCTTCAGTCTTACGTGGATCAGTTGCTACCCCCTGGCTAGAAATGACATAACCCTGGTAAGCCACCTCTAGCTTTAGAAAGGGCTGCTTCTCAATCTCTATCTTCAACCCGTGTTTCAAACGTGTTAGCAACATCTCTAGCTTGTTCAGGCTCTCTGTCGCACTGGAAGAAAACATAATGATATCATCCATTTGAAATAATAAGGGACTGAAGTGCAGGGCGCCAAACTTGCTTTCCATGAGATGCTGGAAAGGACTTGGTGTATTGCATAATCCAAAAGGTATTCCATTCTAATCAAACAATCCAAAGGGAATGCAAAATGCAGTCTTAATTTGATCTTTTTCTGTGATTGGCACTTGATTGTAACGTGAGTTCGTCCCCCTGTGGGCCCAAAACTAGCAGGGGGAACCATGGGGGTCAGGTGCAGCGTAGATCGGGTGCCAGTCGAAGGCTGGAACCTAAATGGACCAATCTTCGGTTATCAAAACTGGTTCTTGGTACATAGAATGTAATCTCTCTGATGAATGAGATTCACCCTGCGTTCTTAAAAGTTCTTGATGTTGTTGTCTTGGCTGACATGCCTCTTCAACATTGCATGGACATTGGGGGCAGTGCCTTTGGATTGGCAGACTGGGGTGGTGGTTCCAATTGCCAAGAAAGGGTCCTGAAGGATGTGTCCCAACTACAGGGGCATCTCATTCCTTAGCCTCCTAGGCAAGGTCTATGCAGAGGTACTAGAGAGGAAGATCTGTACGTTGGTTGAACCTCAGCTCCAGGAGGAACAATGCCAATTCCGTTCTGGCTGTGGAACACTAGACCAGCTGTTCACCCTCAAAAGGATACTGGAGAGTTCAAAGGAGTATGCCCAACCAATCTACATGTCCTTTGTGGACTTTGAAAAAGTATATCATCATGGCCCTAGGTGGGTCCTGTAGGGGCTTATGGGAGTATGGGCTATGGGGTTTGTTGTTGTGGTCCATCAGGTCCCTGTATAGTAGAGTGAGATGTTGGTTCTTATTGCCAGCAGTAAGTCAGACTTATTCCCGGTGAGTATTGGACTCCATCAGAGCTGCTCTTTATCACCTATTTTGCTCATAATTTTTATGGACAGAATTCCTATCTGTAGCCAAGGGGCTGAGGGAGTCCAGTTCAAGGGCTTCAGGATTGCATCTTTGCTTTTTGTGGATGACGTAGTTCTGTTGGCGTCGTCGGCCAGCAACCTCCAAGCCTGAGGACATGGTTCTTGACCCGAAAAGGGTGAATTGCCCTCTCCTGGTGGGGGATGAGTTGCTGTACAGGAACGTCATTGACTGATGAGATATCATGCGAAATCAATTTTGTGTACCAAACGTCACCATCATAGGCTAACTTACTTGGTCTTGCTCAGATTCTGACAACATAGGTAAGTGCAACCGTTTTATTTTATGCCATTTAGCACAGTCATCTAACTGCAAAGAATCTGTAGCACTGATAGCCAATCTGACTTCCATAATGCCAGCAGGGATGCCTGCCATAGTATAGGGCACTTAGCTGAATATATGGGTAAAACAAAACATCAGTATACCCAACATTTAATATGGGGATAGAATTAGTGCCTCTAACTACATAAATCAAAGCAGGAGAAGCCAACAACCCAGCAGGAAGGCCCTTTTGCACAGGTTCAAATGTCACCATTTCACCAGCCCCATATCAGGCGGGGGCACAGGAGACAGTAACAAACTTCATGGGACCACCGGGTATGTAGACTGGTCTTCTACCTCAAAATCTGACCTTTGTAGGACAGGGGTGGATGAAGGTCAGTTTGGCTGCCATGGGCTGGAAGCTATAATGTCCACTGCATCCAATAGAGCAGAAATATATCATCCAAATGATTCATGATAACATTCTGTAATCACATTCATACCCAAAACATCAGGAGCACTGGACAAGGCATTGGGAGGATCTAAAATGACCAACACTCTCCGTTTACAGATCACCTGATCAAAAACCTCTATGTCAAGTTCTAGATATCCTACAAATGGGATTTCCGGGACATTAGCTGCAACCACTGACAAGACTGCAGACCCTCAGAAGCCCTTGTTTGGAAATGCTGTAAAAAAAGCCTTCAGTCAGCATAGACACCATAGACTAATCATCTAAAAAGCGAGGTACAGCAACCCCTCCCAATTTAACAATAACAAAGAAGCAAGAATCCAAGAGCCATTGAGTTGCTTCCCCTTGCATCCATGATGAAAGCTTCTGGCTGATGCCAAACACATTGTTTCAGCTCTTGATGCAAAGCTAGATCACGAACACATTCGCAAAATACATCGCGTAATAAAATCTGAGCCCTTGGCACTGGATGAAGTGCACTAGGGGTAATTTTATTCATTAACCCAAACATGGTATGGGAGAATTCTTGAAGCATTTCTCCTTATTGTTGCTTCCTGGACAAGAAGCAGTCCTGTAACACAATGCAAGACTAAACAATCTCAGATATCCGTCAATAATGACATTTTATCAGGATCTTCTCAGTCAGTCTCATTCTTGGCTTTGCCTTGTGTTCTTAGAGGAAGTGATAATAGACAAATGAGAGGTGATTATATGCTGCATGGTGTCTTTCCTTCAGAAATAGCGGTTGGGCAAAGTCATTTATTATCACACAATTTTATTTTTAAAATCATAATGACAAGTGGAAGCACCCAAATGGCCTGTATCAAAAGTTTACATAACCTTGAAGTTTTGGCCTGATAATATACACACAGATTGACACACAGGTTAATTGGACATTAAGAGTAATTGTTCACACCTGTGACTTGTTTGCTAGTAATTAATGTCTGTGTATAAAAAGTTAAGGAGATTCTGGGCTCCTGACTGTCACCTGCAAATTTCAGCCATGGGGAAAACAAAAAAAACTGTCAAAGGACCTGAGAGAGAAGGTTGCTCAACTTCGTAAAACATGAAAAGGACATAAAAAGATCTCCAAAGAGCTGAGAATGCCAATCCGCAGTGTTCCAACTCTCATAAAGAAATGGAAATTGAGGGGTTCTGTTGACACCAAGCCACAGTCCGGTAGACCAACAAAATTTTCAGACAGACCTGCCAGGAGAATTTGTTCAGGATGCAAGGAAAAAGCCACAAATAACTTCAGCTGACATCCAGGCTTCTCTCCAGAAAAGCAGTGCGGATGTTTCAAGGAGGCACTTGAATAAAAATGGGTTGCATGGTCAAGTTGCCAGAAGAAAGCCATCACTGACCCAATGTCACAGAATAGCTGGCCTAAAATATGCAAAACGGCACCTAGACAAGCATCAAAACTGGAAAAAAGTCATTTGGAGTGATGAACAGAACAGTATCCCTACTGTGAAGCTTGGAGGTGAATCTCTGATGTTTTGGGGGGGTGTGAGCTAAGTGGCACAGGGAATTTGGTCAGAGGTGATGGCAAGATGAATGCAGCTTCTTATTAGAGAATACTGGAAGGCGATTTGCACTCATCAGCGCAGAAAGTGCCCATAGGGCGCACTTGGACTTTCTAATATGAAAATAATCCCAAATACAAGGCCAAGTCAACACATCATTGGCTACAGCAGAAAAAAGTAAAGGTTCTGGAATGACCAGTACAGTCTCCTGACCTTCATATCATTCTCCAATATGGAGTTCATGCAAGACAGGCCAAGCATTTACAGGAAATGGAGGCGTTTTGCCAAGAAGAATTGGCAGCTTTTCCATCTGAGAAAATTAAGCCCTTCATCCACAACTATCACAAAAGACTACAAGCTATCATTGATGCTAATGGGGGGGATATATAGTATTAAGACCTAAGCGTATGCAAACCTTTGAACAGGGACCATCTCAGTATTTTCTTAATTGGTATGTTTTCTTTAATGATTGTGTTAGTTTGAGATCTCATGGTTTAATTTTAATCCCATTAAAAAGCATTTGGGAAAAAGATATGTTTTGCCAGATTACTCATGTTTTCCTTATAGAATCGTATACATTTTAAAAAATCTGCCAGGGTATCTAAATGTATGAGCACAACTGCATACAGAAGGTTGTGGGATCAAATCCCATGGCAGGCAAAGTCACCATGTCATTATTGGGCCCTTGAGCAAGGCTCTTAACCCCCACTGCTCCAGGGAAGCTGGCCAGGTTCTGCTTTATGATCCTGATGACATGTTTCCAGGCGGCGTGTGGCTCCGTGGACTAAGCCTCTGTGCCACTTTGAGTCATGTCTGTGGGCCCTTGAGCGAGGCCCCTAACTGGCAGCTCCAAGGGCGCTGCTCTAGGTGGCTGCCCTTCACTGCCAGCTCCATGGGCGTCGTCTAGGTGGCTGCCCTTCACTGCCAGCTCCATGGGCGCTGCTCTAGGTGGCTGCCCTTCACTGCCAGCTCCATGGGCGCTGCTCTAGGTGGCTGCCCTTCACTGCCAGCTCCATGGGCGCTGCTCTAGGTGGCTGCCCTTCACTGCCAGCTCGCTCTCACCTCCATATGCGTCTGTGTGTCATGGGCTAATTTCCCCGCAGGGATCAATAAAGTATCATTTCATTTCAGTATTGCCGGTACACCTCCGAGTCTCTGCTCGCTTCTGCTTCTCTGTTAGGCAAGCTGCTCTTCCCCATATTCATCTGACGACGCGGAAAAGTCTTTGTGACACAAGACAGCATTTCCCCCCTCTCCCCCCCCCCAACCAAACTATAGAAACAGTCCCCAGCTACCCATTTTTCTCCTTGTCCTTCAGAAGAAATATAGATAATATATTGTCAGCCTGTTGCGGTGACACATTTTTTACTTGAAATGTGTACACATGCATCTGTAAGCACAACTATGCCAGTGAACCAGAACGTAGTTTTCTCAGTTAAAATTACTGTTATTAATTACAGTTGTCAGCATTGAAACAACATTTAAATTCATTTTGCAACATTTCACAAGATTGTGTGGCACGTGGTGAATGCCATTGCATGAAACAATCCTGAACACAGCTGCTGTACATTTCATAAAATGTATATGGGGACTGATAACAAGCTGGACTTCTGCCAAGGACACGGCTGAGACTTATTAATAAAAGCAAATGTATCCGATTAAATAAGGAGAGTGCAAAAGCACTAAATACATGAAACCATGTATAATGAAAACCAAAGGATACAAAAAAAATGAAATGAAAATCATAACCCACCATGAACAGACGAACCCAGGATGTGACTATAGAAACTCTTTTTTTTTTCTGGGGACATAACTCAGTCTCCTTTATCTCTTCAAAAATCCATTCATCTGATATTTTTAACTTGCAAATAACATAATTGGTTCAATTAACGAAAGCTAGAATTCATTCATGAGGATTTTTTTCCAAGCTTTGTGCTGTTCTGATGAAAAAAAAAATTACGGCTCGATACATTAATGTTAATGTTCTTCCAGCAGTCCAATCCAGTTCCGGCAGTCCAATCCAGTACCTGACCACACACGTTTATCAATCCCTAGGTCCACTATCACAAAATGAACGACAGCCATCTTTGTCATCGTACTGAATTGTTTTGTTGACTTTGTTTAACTTCCCTTCTGAAGTCAGCAGGATGCATGCTGTTAAATGGCAACATGAAGCCGACCTCATCACAAAAGCTTTGGAGAGCAACTGACGAATACCGCAGAATTCTCAGAATGACACAAGCAGCAATGTCATCCTCTGTTATTAATTTAACGCCTTTTGCACTGTTTGTTACTGTTTTAAGAGCCTCATCCTCATCCAGAGCTCCTTTCTTTTAGGATGTTCTTGATCTTTAAGATTCTTCTTTCTTCAGCCTCAAATAGAAATTCCAGAATTTCTTCCCAACCAGAGAAAGTCTTCTTGGTTTCATGCATTTCTGTCTGATATCTGTTCTAAGGGGAAATTGTGAGGTTTTTTTTTATTAAACCTAATTGAGATGGATTGCCATTAATCTGGATACAATTGCAATTCATATTTATGTTCCTCTTCCTCCGCCTGCCCATATGGCGACCTTTCAGTTGGGCGGTTGTACTGCCATATGTGCTCTATACAGCGGCTTGTTGCAATGATGAAATATCTTGTGTCGCTTTCACTTAGCATGTGTTTCTTTCTGTGGTATTTTCATGGTTCGTTTTTGGCGATCTTGCCTGAAATTGTCTCACGAATAAGTCATACCCTCAAGAAAGACTCCATCATTTTCCAGTCTTTTTCCTCTTTTCAAGCTCTGTTAAAATCAATAATTTGATCCATGGTATTGAAGCAAACTTTGCTTCCCAGTTTTGAAGGTATCCTCCTCCTTCCTGTGACTTTCCCTTAAGCGTGGAGAGGAGTTCATTGTGGACTTACCTGTCAGGGCAGATGACTGTATTTAAGGGAACATATAACCTTTACAGCAGAAGCACTGGGCACAACACAGCCATGCAATTTAAAATAATGTTATAAGATATTTCTATTGTAAAACTTCTGGAAAACGTTTGTGTTAAATTGTGGCAGTTTTATGACAAAATTAAATTGTATACACCTATGCAAAGGGAAACTATTTCAATCAGTATACAGGAAACCTGTTTTATGATAATTTTTATTTTTAGGTTAACAGAGAAAGAGCATGACTATAATTTTTTCTTCATTAAAATCTTAAAAACTCCCTCACAAGGAAACCAAACCCATTGACATCAATAACTTGGATTGGTTTGTGTCAGTACACAATGACATCTGAAAAACCTAGTCAAAGATCAGCGACCGGACGACATCCTTCAGTAAGATATGGGGAGGTTGGGGAAGTCTCAGGGGACACCCCACTCCCCATCAGTTAACTGATACCTGGTTAATGGTTAATTACCATTTACCTGTGATCGTTTAGGGTGTGCAAATGGTGTGAGACTGGCTCTCGAGTTTACAGAGAAATAAACAGGAAGCATCTGATCACAAGCATTTCTGTGGGCAGCAACACAGAGGAGAACAGCCAGACTCATTAAATATAAGTGGAACTGAAGTGATGAAGGTGTCAGAAAGGCCTGTCTGAACACACAGCCCACCCTGTCCGGTCTTGAAGCAGCTCTCAGGGCAAAGCTGGCCTTACACAGTGTTAGCTAGGCATGCGAGGTGAGGTAGCCGCTGAATGTATATATCCTCATATGGTAAAATATTATGGGCTATTGTCATGCAACCATATGCTAGTCTGGCAAAACAGTCTTCAATTTCATAGTGGAAACAAATTATAGCATTTTTTCAATTATGTAAATATGTACTGTGCCCAATTCAAACAAACTTAGAAAAAGGGGAAAAAAATTAAGGGAACAGCAGTTTGGCTGTAAGAAGTAATGAAGTGTCCTGATGTTACAAATACCATCTGAATAACATTGACATTATTTTCAATAACATCTAATTTAAACTAAGACTCTGGCTGGCAGACCAACTGAAGCACGTCACTGCCATGCTAAGGGAAACAGAACCGCAGTAACTGTGAAAAACGAAAAACATATGAGTGATTCTCCTGGGACAGGCACCATACCTGGCTGTTAAAGCTCTCTCAAATAACAGAACGTCTTGGTCGCTTTTAGTAAAATACACTTATATTTGCTTAGTGAGAATGCATTCTCAAAGGGTAGGTGATGAGACATTGATGACTTTAAGAAATACTTAAATTATCTTCAGTAACTTTACATATCTAAGACACACAGCCAGCTACGGAAAATCCAACCTGATATATACTGTCGATCATTTTATTACTTTCTTTGACTCCAAAATTCTAAAGAGCGGAGATGAGATTTAACATATGCTGTCACTGTTGTTCTATATGTTGAAATCCTAATTGTTGGCATATGCTGTGATGATTATGTTGACTAAAACCATCCGGTTGCTTACAGTACATGAGCCATACTCTCAAAACTAACGACAGAACTTCTTCTGAAATTGGCATATGCAGACGAGATATTATAAACCCATCTTTGTTTAATTTATATGTTTCCACAATTTTTAGATAGCTGTGATCATTGTAAGCCCTTTCGAAATATCCAATTTGGATGTGAATGATTCGATTGTCTACAGGCGTAAGTAAGCATTAGGAAGAATGTGTTGCTCGTCAGTTGTGTGTTGGCCTGCAGTCAAAGGCCATGAATGATGTGCATCATTCCAGATATAGATAAAACATGGGACAGTGGTTGCTTCACTATATTGCCAAAGTACTGGGACACCCCTCCAAATCACTGAATTCAGGTGTTACAATCAGTTCCACAGCCACAGGTGTATAAAATCAAGCACCTAGGCATGCAGACTGCTTCTACAAACATCTGTGAAAGAATGGGTCACTCTCAGGAGCTCAGTGAATTCAAGCATGGTACCGTGATAGGATGCCACCTGTGTAATAAGTTTGTTTGTGAAATTTCTTCACTACTAAATAATCCACAGTCTTACACAGTTTGTGGTATTACAACAAAGTGGAAGCAATTAAATGTCATTAAAGTCTATGTGTGTAAAGGCAGAGTCTATGTGTGTAAAGGCAGAGTCTGTGTGTAAAGGCAGGTGTCGAAATACTTTTGGCAATATAATGTATTTCACAAACCTTATTATAAGCACAGTCTGTTCACTGTGTTTCTGTTCACTGTTTTCCACTATTTGTTTGTTTCCGTGCACTTTATATACTTTCACATGTAGAGGAATTTCTCACTGGAGACAAAATAGTGTGACCTTGTCTTGTCATGCCTTATTTTATAAGCCTGTATGTGCACTGCGACGGTGCAAGCAACTGAATCACTTCGTAAAGGAATCTTCCAAATATGCAGTGTAGGCATGATCTGCTTGTTTCATTGTGCTACTGCATGTTTTTTCTTGGTTAGGCAGATCCTGTAGCAAAGAACTAGAAGCTCTGCTTTTCTAAAATAATCAGATGTCTGGGAAAACACATCTGTGATGGTCTGCATGGGTCCTTCTCTTTCCTGTATATTATTATTACATACCAAGGTTGGCATATGTCCTCCAGCTCAGTGTTTCTCAGCCTGGTCCTGTGGGACCCCCTTGACAGTTCATTTTTCTTCCCGCCCAGCTCCTAGTCAGTAGTAAAAATGTGGAGGTCCGCAAGAACTTTGGCTTATAGTGTCATCAGAATGACCCACAGCGTCTTCTTGAGCATCACAGGAAGCATACAGCAAAAGGATGGAGACCTTGGAGGTTGGAGGCAAGCCCACTGTACCACCATGCTGCCCTCAG
Organism: Cyphomyrus plagiostoma; assembly: GCA_019775915.2. Lineage (NCBI taxonomy): Eukaryota > Metazoa > Chordata > Actinopteri > Osteoglossiformes > Mormyridae > Cyphomyrus > Cyphomyrus plagiostoma. The sequence goes on along the minus strand of JABFEA020000036.1, from coordinate 1,459,946 downwards.
TGCTGCGATATTGTGGTACTTTTCCAATGGCATCCCGGAACACAACCATGCCTGAAGGGAGACTAGTTGTAGTGCGGCTCCCACTCGCTTCGATCTTCCACTGCAGAAGAGTCGGTAAAGGTATCGTTGGGTTTGGAGAGCATAGACGTTTGTCAAACAGGAGACTGGACATTTTCAAGTTTCAAGTGAATTTTTGGGATCGTCGGGCTGTGACCTGCAGCCTGCACTGCAGTGGTTTGCAGCTAAATGTGAGCCGGCTTGAATGAAGCTCAGCACCTTCAAGTCTGAGGCTACGGATCTAGACTGGAAAAGGGTGGATTACCTTCTCCTGGTGGGGGATGAGTTACTGCTGGGAGCAGAAGAGTTTAAGTATGTTGGGACCTTGCTCATGATTGAAGGAAAAGGGCAACTGGAGATTGACTGGCAGATTGGTGCAGGGTCGGCAGTAATGTGGACACTATGCCAGTTGGTCATGGTAAAGAGAGAAGCTGAACCGGCAGGCAAAGCCTTCGGTTTATCATTCGATCTGCGTTCCTACTCTCACCTATGACCATGAGGTTTGGGTAGTGACTGAAAGACTGAGATCACAGATACAAGCACCAGAAATGAGTTTCCTCTGTAGGGTATCTGGGCTCAGCCTTAGAGATAGGGAGAGGAGCTCGGGCATCAGGGAGGAGCTCGAACATCTGGGCTGGGCAAACTACCACTGGGAGTTTAAATTAGATGAACCCTGGGAAATGGTCATACCTGTCGACATACAAGCATGAGGTGTGACATCGGTCATCCTGTGCAGTCAAACTATCTCGCCTATGACTGCAATCAGACAAAGCAGCTGGTAATAGACTTCTGCAGAAGATGTTTGTCTTAAAGAACTCAACATTTGACATTCTTGGGAACTGTTCTCCTCCTGTAAGATAAGTACATTTTCATCATAAAATATAGGGACAGTAGAGGTTCTTTTCAAGGCAGCCAAAGCAACTGGGTGCTCAACCACTCAGAAGATGTTGCTCTGGGCAGATGCCATGTCTTTGGTAACTTTGGTGATTAAACTTAATTCTTATTTTGATTGTGAACTTGCCAATATTGCCTAAATGCAGAAGCAGAAAGAAAGAGAAAATGTCCTTTTGTTGCCTTCTCATAACATACTTAAAAGCATTTTTTCCTTATTTAAAATATCATCTTATTGTACTTACTTCACAACCAAGTTTTCCTTGACATGTTTCCCTGTAATGCAAAATAGCAAAGATAAAGGTGAAGATTCAACTGACTGAAAACCTGATTGACAATCAAAAAAACACAATTCGACTTGTAATACAAGATTCGACTTGTAAGGCTTTGTTTTAACATGATTTATTTTTACTTATTACACGGCGCTCTGGAATGCTTGATTCTGATTGGTCAGTTGAGACATTTGCAGGTTCGTTCTTTTCAAGTAATAACCGCTCCAAAGTAATAACGCATAGCCGGTACTACTTGTATGTTTAAAATCCCTCCGACCACCGCTGACAGA
>JABFEA020000036.1:1439170-1450614 GCA_019775915.2 Cyphomyrus plagiostoma | reverse complement strand
CAGAGGTGTGAGGCAACAGTGCTAACCACTGCACCACCATGCCGCCCCTAATATAATATAATACAATATAATAAATATAATATAAGCTTTGTTATCTCAAGATAATGAAATAATTAACTTGTAATAATTAACTTTGCATTTAAAGAATAACTGCAGCCATGACGGTTCTCGCACATTAATGCACTGGTTTGGTTCTTCTTTTCATGGACTTCAGGTACCAGAGTTACATGGTATTTAATACTGTAGTGAACAAACTATTATGCTTTAAATTATACAATGATATATACAAACCACTGAGCTCACAATATTCAACAAGGAGGATGACTGACAAAAGTTAAAGGTACTTACACTCTTTAAATGAGAAGCAGTAACAAAGCTAGATGTTTGAGCTCCTTCCAGATGGTTCTCCTGACTGGGGTTTAATCAGGACCCTTTTATGATCTCTCCCGCCCCCAGTTTTCAGCCCACTGAAACACACCACTCCTTCTTGGCAGGCTTAAATTTTCACAAGTATAAAAAAAAAAATAATAATTGCAGAGGTCGTACACACAGTAATTGTAATGAATTTTGCCGTTAATAAAAAGCCAAGACCACAACGATGATTCTCCAAGACGAGTATGGTTCCGATCAATACAATAAAAAGTCATCTTAAGTCGGCTTTTTCCTTTTTTTACTTTTAACTTTTATTTTAACTCATACTTGCATTTCGTTTAATTAAAAACACCTATACATGAGTTCCTAATAAATGCAGTTCCATGTAAAATTCAGTCAAATGGCTTCCATTTTTCAGTTTTATTTTTTTAATGTTTAATGTTTTATCTAATCACATATTGAACTTCATTCATGCTATTCACAGCCATTAAGAGTAACGTCAGAATGAAATGGACATTAATGCTAAAGCAGAACTTATCTTTCCGCATGATTTCACTTATTGCACGTAACTGGATCACTTCACATATCGCGGTTACTTTCGCTTATGGTTTTCTCACATTACAGTACGGACACATCACTCAGATCGTCTAAAGAGTATTTAACGTTCTTGTTTTTGGCATGGATGCTGCTTAAAAACAAAATAAATCAAGCTGTGACAGGAATGCTGTTTGTATTTCTGCATCCTAATAGATTTGCTTGTATGGACCAGTCAAACCAAACTTCCCAGTCCAGGTCAGCAGCTGGTTAGCTCAGACCACCCTGATTTTGCTGATTTCTGGGAAATGAAGCAAAAAATTGCAGAAAACATAGTTGCAGAAAATCAGTTTTATTGCGGGGCGGACTGGGTTACACGCTCACACATTACACAAATCGTAACAGAGTTCATTTCTCCTACAAGTCAGATATCCTTTGTGTGTCGTACCAGCCTATTTTTGGATAGATAAACTCCACAGAGTTTTGATCTACATTTAGCCTTAGAGAAAACAATTTAACTCACAGACCAAGAATAAGTCCTGCGACTGATACCCCGGGGAGTGATCAAAGGCCAGTATTGTTATCGATGTTCAGAGGCATTAACATATCAGGCCGTATGTCTGACATATAAAGGAAAAAGCAGCTCTGTGGGTAAATAACAAATGCGGAGAAACACTAAACAGGGCTTCATAAGCTAAGCTATAGACAGGAAATGAGAAAACAGTGAGTAAAGTTCAAGCCACAACGAGATCCGTGGCCACATTATCGCCTAACTAGCTATATACCTACGGCTGAATCAGTACAAGATGCTGAGGTGGCTTCCAGGCAGCTCGAGGCACCAGACACCTGAACAGGGCACCAGTGCATCACTGGGCACACACACGTACACATAACGGGCAATTTCACCATGCCAGGCTGTGTTGCCAAAGACTGATCAGAAATACAGGCAATGCAGAGACACAAACTGCACACACAGAGTGTAAGTGAGATTCAGCAGCCTGTGACAGGCTGACACACTCTCAGCCACCATGTCACCAGTAACTGGATATTCGTCAAATACAAAAATGCCTTTAATGCCTTACCAGAACATAGCATGAACCCCAAATATGACCATCCAATTAACATGAAGCAATTAAAAATATTGACAGTCCTTAGTTTTGAAGGACAGAGATGACCCATACTGTCTGTCTGTTTGGGGAAATTTATCATAGTCCAATTAATATTTGTTACCCTGGATCGCCACCTTGTGCTAAAAGCGAATCGGCAGCATAGTATGCAAATAATTATAAAACAATATTTGAAAAGAAGAGCATAATCTGCTTTGCATAGGATAGAATGTGATGCACAAAATCAAATAAGTGGAACTTCTCCAGTCACTTTGAATGAACTCCTTTGAAGTGTCAAAATGTCTAGGCTTTATTCATTAGCATTAGCTACTTTTAAATCATGTCTCAGACTTTTTGATATGTTTCAGACATACTTACTCAATGTCTACACTTAGTTCAACTGAGTTGTGTATAAAAATGTATTATAGTCAATTCTATGTGAAGTAAAGTTATTGATATTTATGACTTTTATGATATTTTTTAAATTTTATTGCAAATGGGCACTAATGAACGCAGAAACTGCTTGGAAATATCCTGTGTAAATGGAATGGATGTTAGGATGATTAGGGTCAGAGAAGACAAGAAAGTTAAAATCATAAAGTTGACCCTTTGTGTAAACTTTAAATAAAGAAGCATAGAACTTTAATGCTTTGACTGCTATTTTATTTGGATGGCAAACAGTGGCAGCTACAATCAAACCTGGTTTCAGTAATTGGTGGACACCCCCTTACTCCCCTTAATGCACTGAAGCTTTATAGTGCCCTTGTAAAACCCAATAATGCTATATAAAGTTAGTCAAGCGTCTTTAAAAAAATATATAAACAACAAAAGTATTATACAAGAAATGGTTCAAGTCACCTATCCTAATTATACTGAGGAAATCAAATAAGGTCGGACCCAGGCCGGTCTGCCTTGTTTATCCTAACTGTACCAGGCTCGTGTCAAATATCAAGTGGAACAGTCTTGATTTTTTTTTCCAGTTATATCCATCTACAACTGCTTGTCCATTACACAGTGAGGAGGTGGACTGGGACCTCTCCCATTAGGCAGTAGAAGGCAGACAGGCCAGTCCGTCACAAGGACCACTCCAGTGTAGCCAGAGGAAACAAGAAACTCACTTATCCGATTTACCATAATTGTTTCAAAGAAAAGGGGGGTTTTCGTGGTCTCATTTTAAAATGTCAGCGCTCCGGAATTGTGCCGATGATTCCTGTGGAATATCGGCCACTGCAAACAGGATGCAGCTACCCACTGCTTTCCCAACTGGATGCCGTTTGGAAATTTTTGCTTCCCAAATTTTTATAAATATTTGAAAACAGTAATTCTGAGAAAAAGTTGCGCTTAGACTTTCCTGTGAGAAGTTTGGCCTTCCCAGGCTATGCATGCATGCACACGCACGTACACGCACACACACGCACGCACACACACGACTCCCCCCTTTTGTTATACAGGTCTCCTCTGGTTTTCCAGAATTTGCTAGCAGTCCAAACACATGCAAGAAATTGCTCTTTGTATGCTAGACTGGTACTTCATTCAGAGAGCAGCCCTCCCTTATGTCCTATATGGACTGGGAGCCCCCCCCCAGCATCCTGTACTGGAGAAGTGGCTGGAAGATGGATCTGCACATCTGAGGTCCTTAATATCATTAGGAACAGCTGCAAAAGTGTGCTTTGGTTTCCTAGAATCTTCTGCAGTGTGCTGACATGATCCCCCCCCAAATGTTCTTGCATTTTTCCTTTATATACTTACAAGGATGACCACAAATGGAAGGAATCATTGGAACTGCACATAACATGACCATTGAAGTTGGACGAGAACATGAAACACAAATACAAGTATGAAACATGGTACACCTTCAAAGCTCCTCAAAGACAGGTCTGCAGAATCTGCAGTTGCAAATATTGTCACAAAGAGCATTTGTGCCTCAAAAAGAACCATTTGAGTGCTACATACAAGGGCTACCTTACGCTGATATATTATCTGGCTGATTAAACTGCCTATTATTAAGATGGCATTCATATATCAACACTGGACGAAAACCCAACGGCAACGTCCCTTTAAATATTTAGCATGAGACGTGCAAGGAAGATGAGATAATTTCACTTGTCGAAATGTCATTTTAGATACATAGGTAGGTAGTGAGCAGACAGGCTGTAGGTAGTCTTGTCAGCCAACAGACAGTGTACTGCACAGTACTACCAAGAACTCCAGTTACCTATGTTTTACTTCCTTTTTTCTGCAAAGTATCTAAACTACTTAGTACAGTATTAAAAACATCTTACACTATGACAGGGCAAAGTAGCCTTTGTAACTGACTATGGAAATATTCAATCAACGCCCAAATCGCTTAACATTCTTTTTTTTACAGAAAGTAATGCGAACATTACATAAGGGATACCTGTGTCATGTATGATATTATAAATGGGGTATTGTTGATAGCAGAACCTCATTTTTATAGTGAACAGAGCTTCACTACACATTCACAATGATTCTCCTGATGATTTTGATCTATTATTTAATATATGTCAACACTGGCATTTAAGTCATGGTGGTGTCTGGAAGATTACCCACAATTCCATGCTGTGGGATAGGAAAAATGGGTCAGGTGGCGTCTGGAAGAATACCCACAATTCCATATACAATATATAAAATGCCTGTTAAAATGTCAGGTTTTTGTGATGTAAAAAAGAGACTACAATAATTCATTTCAACTGCAACCTGTACAATTCAATTGAAAAACAAATCAGTTAGGGGAAAAATATTTTTTAAATGTGCAATAAGCTGGTTGCATAAGTGTGCACACCATTAAATTAATTCTTTCTTGAAGCACCTTTTGATTTAATTACAGCATTCAAACTTTCTGAATAGGAGTCTATCAGCTGCCACGTCTTGACTTGGTAATACTTGCCCACCCTTCCTTGCAAAAGTGCTCCAAATCTGTCAGATTGTGAGGGCATCGCTTGTCAACTTTGTAAGAAAAGACTTCCATCTCGCGACCCTCCCCCACAGTGCAGACACATAGAGAATACGGGAGACTGTTGTCACATGTAGTACACACCAAGTACTTGCCAGAAGTTCCTGCAGCTCCTATGATGTTGCTGTAGCCTTGCTGACCAGTTTTCCTGTTGTCTTTTTATCAATTTTGGAGGGACGTCCAATTCTTGGTAACGTCACTGTTGTCCTATATTTTCTCCACTTCTTGATGACCGTCTCCACTGTGTTCCATGGTATATGTAATGCCATGGAATTGTTTTTCCATACCCTTCTCCTGACTGATACCTGTCTACAATGAGACCTTTGATGCTTTGTAAGCTCTCCCAAACAGATTTGTTTTTCAATTGAATTGTCCAGGTCATAGGTCACATTGAAGGTTGGAAATGTTTTGAGATGATTTATCTTAGTCTCATTTTTGTTTTACTTCACACGAACCTGGCATTTTAATGGGGGTGGGGGTGCGCACACTTTTTATATCCTCTATACAGCCTGCATGGACCGAAGCAGCTGACTGCTGGATGCCCTGAGCCACATTCAGGCCAAGCACAGCTACACCTTCTACTTCAGGCAGATGGAAGAGCTGTAGGACCAGGGCCCTACGATCCCTGGCCTTGCAGCAAGCTCACCTTCAGGGCTAATGAAGGAGCACAGGCCTCCCCACTGGCTGTGATACAACCCCCCTGCACAGCGCCTCCTAGCAGCTTCCACCCAGCATCTGCGCTTCCCAGCCCCCAGCGATTAGTATAGATACTGGAGGTAGTCTAAACACAATTTAACGCTGACAGAAGATTATTAAACTTTGCAATAGGATTTGCATGCATGCTGCTTGTGTTTTTATAACATAAAATACACAATCTCATGTTAGGCCTACTTGTTCTCGTGTATTTCTTGGATGAACTTCAAAATCTGTCAGTTTCGATTTTTTTGTCATCTTTAAGAGGCCGGAGATGCTGGCACAGTAATTTGTAAGACTTTCTGGAAAAAGGGAATGGAAATTTTTATTCAACAAAAAAAATCAGCATATTTTGAAAAAATCTGCAGTGTTCTTGAAAAAATAGGTAGAAAACGCATAACATGGCAGCAGAAGCTCAGGGTCTCGATGTGTTTTCTGTGATCGCTTCAGGCTGTATCTGTGTTAATGCAAAAAAGCTGCAACATCAACAGACTGCGAATCAGGTAACCAACAATCCCAGAGGTACAAGCCAAGGTCACAGCAATGGCTACTTCTAACGTATGTTTTTAACAGAAGTCAGTATCCATGTCATGTCACATTTACAGTAATCCCCCTGCCCCCCTCCCAACACCACAGCTGGTCCTTATACTCACAAACCACTTGTTAGGGAAACAGCAGCCAGCTGTGTCTAAAAGCTTTCAGTCTGTGGGTCTCAAGCTGGGCAGAGTCACACGGGCTGGAACGCCCCCCGATCTGCCACAGTATCACACAACACCCTCAGCAGTGGAAACACATTAATGCCCTTCTGAGCGGGAGCCAGGGGGAGTGACACCCAGGAGCTGGATTTCATGCCAGCGGCTGCCATGTGAGCTGATCACTGACCTCGTGCCACCAGACAGCCCACGAGCAGAGGCCAGCTGGCCCCGGTTTGGCAAACTGACACCGCTGGGGATGAACAGAGGCACGCTTCGGTAGTATTTGTCGTTTTTGTGCATTTTGTAAAGCATCACAAAAGACGGCGCTGGAAAATGTCCTTCCTTCTTACGCTGCGCCCAGCACTGCGTGCATTACACATGCGGGTGAGCAGAAGGAGGAGCACGGACCCCTGCCACCCTGCCACCCAACCCCTCCAGCTGCCACCTGCACCACCGGGAGCAGCCCTCATGTCGCACACAGAGTGAGGCTAACGATGGTCTGGGAACGAGCCCAACCGAAAGCTTAGCACCATTAGCACCACTGGTAAATTGCTCTCGAGTTAAAACTCTTCTTTGAATATTGCTGAATTTTTTTTTCCAACACTTCAGGAAAAAAGAGCTAAATAAACCAAATAAACCAAATAATTAAACCATTCATAAAGAGAGTTTTCAAGTTCATTCAAGATTACTGGGAACAAACCTGTGTCACTAATGTAAAATTTCAAAGTGGTGTTTAGAAAACAATGCCCATCGTGTTACCAAAAAATATTCATTAAGAAACATTTCATTTGACGTGATTTGCTGATTGTAGGTGCCTGGTGACAATGAGAGTCTGTGCCTTGCTTCACGTTGACAGTTTGGTCCCAGTGCGCAGACAGCTAGGCCCATGGAGATCAGTCTAATAACTGGTATTCTTGTTTCCGATAAAGACAGTAGTGTTGGACCATGAACACCACGTCAAAGAAGATGGAGAATACGCCCAAGCCAAACTTCGTCGGGTCCCCGAAAATCAGCTGCCATTCATCTGCAAATAAAAACAAACCAAACAGTATTTATTGAAGCAAAGACGGGGAAAAAACAGATTTTTCAGGTTCATCTACGTAAGACCCTGTAGTTGTTCTGTGCACTACCCTGTGGTTATTCCATTGTTTTCATGGAAAATGATCTTGGAAGACACATATAAGAATGTCACCTCAGCTCTGCCCGTATCTGAGTGTGCGACATGCCCCTGCTCTCCCAGGCTCCTCCCTCAGTCCAAAGACAAGCCGACTCTCAGAAACTGCCCCGTAACTGACTGATCCTGCCTTACGTCCTGTGCTGCTGGGATTGGCTACAGAACCACCTGTGACCCTGCTCTTGATAGGCTGCTGCAGGACAGATGGATGGATGGATGGCAGAATGCTATTATACTAAATATAATTTGGTTTGCCATTAGTTCCTCTCTTTACAGAATCATTTCAGGTTCTGGTCAGAAGGAAGGCGGATGAAGGCCAGGCAGGAGCCGAGATACCAGATGGCCCAGGGTAGTGTTACGGTGACACCACATACGGTGTTCATTTCGGTCAAAAATATCCCCGCCACGCGCACACTAGAATAGGGTAGCCTTTTAAAATACCGTATAATATGGTCTGATGTCTAGATGATATGATGGTTGGGGTCTCAGTAATTTTAGAGCCAGGACATCCTTCACTGCATCGTACACCATCCCTTCACTACATTCACAGGGTAGGCAACACACATGAAAACGCATTTATACATATGTAACGGGTTTATTACCTAAATAGTCTGCAGGGATTGCAAACTACCCCAAACACTTTCGATGTAGCTAATTTTAGGTTTATAATGGAATAACAGAGATTTGATTTCTCAGGTGAGTTAGGGCCCTTACATGCAGCGTTACACTGAGCCTTAGGGCCCTTACATGCAGCCTTACGCTGAGCCTTGGGGCCCTTACATGCAGCCTTACGCTGAGCCTTAGGGCCCTTACATGCAGCCTTACACTGAGCCTTAGGGTCCTTGCATGCAGCCTTACACTGACCCTTAGGGCCCTTACATGCAGTCTTACACTGAGCCTTGGGGCCCTTACATGCAGCCTTACACTGAGCCTTAGGGCCCTTACATGCAGCCTTACACTGAGCCTTAGGGCCCTTACATGCAGCGTTACGCTGAGCCTTAGGGTCCTTACATGCAGCCTTACACTGAGCCTTAGGGTCCTTACATGCAGCCTTACACTGAGCCTTAGGGTCCTTGCACGCAGCCTTACACTGAGCCTTAGGGCCCTTGCATGCAGCCTTACACTGAGCCTTAGGGCCCTTACATGCAGCCTTACACTGAGCCTTAGGGCCCTGACATGCAGCGTTACACTGAGCCTTAGGGCCCTTACATGCAGCGTTACACTGAGCCTTAGGGCCCTGACATGCAGGGTTGGCTACTGAACCTCACCATTATTGTAGGACTCCAGAAACATCTGCAAGAGGCTGAAAGTGCCCCCAGTAAAGTCGAGCAGCACGTTTCCGATGCTCCAGCCTTCAGTGCTTTTTCTCTGATAGTTCATGTAAGCCTTGGGGAACAGACAGACTACCATGAAGTGACAGTGAGAAGCGAGCAGACAAAGGAACACTGCCACCTGCATTACTAGCGGCATAGCAGGGCTATGATCCTTGGCATATTACGGGCATTAAGTGGCATGAGGATCGAAGCTTCTGCACAGCTAAGAAAGGCAGCTCCTCACAACAAGTCTGTGAGCTCACAAAAGGAGGTAACTCATAATGTCTCATTTAATATCATCGGCTAATAAAAATAATGTAAATTAAAATTCCCAGATATCGTACTTACTACTTACTTGGCATTAATCACAGGGTTGCCAACTTTGGACAGCTGGATGGAGTGAGATTTTCAATTAGAGACAAGTCTGCACACAAATATTCATGTATGTGACAGTTTATTACCTTTGTCGGTAGGGCTTGCAAACTGCCCCAGTGATTTTGATGTAGCTAATTTTAGGTTTATAGTGGAACAACATAGATTTGCCCTAAGATTTCTGATGTGAGCATGAGAGTGTGACAGTGTGAGCATCATGCCAGAGTTGGCAACCCTGTAATCATAATACGATTTAAACTTCCTACAAAATACTGAACAGCAAGCAACAGACAACTGTACCTGCGGTATGTATTTCACCAGAGTCACACCTAACTTAATGTAGGAGAAGTAATAGAGATATTCCAGCCATGTGATTGTGGCGGCCAGAGCCAGGAAGAAGGTAATCAGAGCAAATGACCAGCCGATCACCAGCAGCGCAAAGGCCACTTTGGACACCTTCTGTCCACCTCTCTAAAAGGCAAAAACAAATGAGTTAGATTTTGAGATTTTTCCCTCATTAGTGGAAGATGGAGGGGTCTTCAGGCAAAGGGTCAGTCCTCATCACACGAGAAGCGAAATGCCTGCTCGCTCGCCTCGTAAAGCGCTGCTCGCCTCGTAAAGCGCTGCTCACCTCGTAAAGCGCTGCTCGCCTCGTAAAGCGCTGCTCACCTCGTAAAGCGCACACTGACAGATGTATATCAGTGTCAGCACCACCGCATGCAGGCTGAAAAACACATCATTGGAATCTACTGGGTTCACGCCATTTGGATTCCTTTTCAGGAACTCCTCCTGAGAAGACGAAATCCCAGCATTTATCAGCACACATAATACCCCCTGTATGGGCTGCAAACATGTGCCCCCCCCTGGAGAAGTGAGCCCCTGGAATTTGTGCCCTCAGACTTCCCGCATCCCTGCTTGCAGTCCTAGATGCTTCTGCATCCACTGAAACATTGTTGAAAGGCCAGGACTATATACTGCCATTGAAGTAAAAGCAGATCTCACTGAAATCTTATCGTGTTACTTAATAAAGTACAATAAAATATATACACAAAGCTTCTGTTACTTTGCAAACCTCACATTTCCCATGCCTAGGCTACAAAAACATCAGGGTTTTAAAAAGAAAACAATAAAACCTTGTTATTACCAACTACGTTAACAAGTTAAAAACCTACCTTCATATAGGGGACCCAGAAAAGGCCAACGTTGAAGACACTGTAAGCAATAAATCCAGTCAGATTGAGGGCTAGGAAGTCAAAGTTCAGGCCGACCACACTGGAGAGACGGGGGGGAAAAACAAATGTTATTGATCAATTCTTGGCCAACTTGTATTCAGTTTGAAATGACAATAAAGGAAAACTACAGACAAACAGCTTATACTGTAATATATATGTATAAAGAAAAACCTTTTTCTTTTCCAGTTCTCATATGCTTGAGGGTAGAATGAAATCGACCAAGCTAGGAAGTAAATCCAGCCAATCACTTGGTTGACAATCTCAAGGATGCTGCTACGTATGACCAGGAAACGGATCCGGGCTGTAAATCTGATACAAACAGGAGATTATTTGGGGAAAGCAAACACGAGTTCCAAGTCTTAAAGTTTGTCTTTCCCTTTGCAAATCTGCCAAAATATTTTTGCAGTACAAGACTAAAACAAAGTTAACAACTTTACAGAATTAACTGTATGTATTTCACCAGTCACACCCTCATCTACTAGTGAGGTACAACAGGGTTCAATTTTAGGACCATTATTGTTCCTAGTTTACATTAATGATATTGACACCAATACATACAGTAAACTCGTTAAATTTGCAGACGACACTAAGGAGGTTGGTGTAGCAGATACTCAATTAGTAGCACAGAGGCTACAACAGGATCTTGATTTAATTAGCGACTGGGCTGATACCTGGCAGATAAAATTGAACGTAGATAAATGTAAGGTAATCCATGTAGGGAGCAGGAATATAAAGATATGCAAGCAGTGCTGGACCAAAGCCGGGAAGATAATGAAAGAGCTCAGCCATCCCAACAGACTCAGGGAAGCATTTTCGCTCCTTCAACACCGACACTGAGAGAATGAGTAGAAGCTTCTTCCCTCAGGCTGTTCTGGTTCTGAACTAAAACACGACCTGGGACTGGACCTCAGGTCACTGGGGGGGGGGGGGGGGGGGGGGGGGGGGGGGGGGGGGGGGGGGGGGGGGGGGGGGCGGGGGC
>JABFEA020000036.1:1397054-1407793 GCA_019775915.2 Cyphomyrus plagiostoma | reverse complement strand
GTGTGTGTGTGTGTGTATATATATATATGTGTGTGTGTGTGTATATATATATATATATGTGTGTGTGTGTGTATATATATATATATATACACACACACACACACCACTTTAAATATTGACGTTTTAGTGCCACATTAGCTATGGACATGTGAATATTGATTTTATTGAATAAAACTTGCTTGTCAGTAATCCACCTGTTGGCAATAGGTGCACGATTTTAAAAGCTGAGTATTGTTTGCTATGACAGATTGATCTCAGTGATCTCCTGAGTGCCATCTAGGTGTTCTTCTGGTCTCCAGTGTACCTTCTACGTGTGGATTGGATCACTATATGCGGGTAGATTATTTTTCTTTATTTGCATCTTCCTCATGAATGCCAACAATACAATTTGCAGATCAAGCAGATAACTTAAAAAAGTTAAATGGGAACAAAACACAGGCTCCAGTCAGCTTTGTATTTTTGTTCTGTTAACATACCAGTTTATCTTGTCATATTTCCAAGGAGAGCTACAAATTAGTTCCATTGATTTGTGAAAACCACAGTTTGTACTTTTTGCTAATTGTTTACTAATAATAATTATGAAAAAATTCTCATTGAAATTCTTCACTCGGTGTTGGGATTCATTTGCTAAGAGCTTTATTGATTACACTGATCAATTACAGTTTGTTTTATAATATAGCTCATTCATAGCTGGCCTTGCAACGAAATGTAAATAGCGTGTTTGGGCTTGGAGGCCATTAAATGGGAACATCTGAGGATGATGTCAATCAGCCAGTTACTTATGATTAATAATTATATTTAATTATAATTAAGATTCCCATTTTAGACTTTTTTTTTTAATTGTCGAGTGCTACCAATTCAGGTAGATTTAAAACCACCAGGTGGTCTAACCCTAAAAAAGCAGACCTTTGGTGGTGCTCCAGACCTCTGCACCTTCTCCACATCTCCCCCAAATTTCTGCCTCCTCCTGCCTGCACTTCTTCCTGCTCCTATCTGAGCTGCCCTGCATGGAGACAGAGTGCAATGGGGAGCAGGTGCGGGAGAAATGCTGATGCCAGAGGTGTCCTGCTTAGGAGCCATAAATGTGACTTATGTCTCTTCTGCTGGACTCAGAGTTTGGGCCAAAGAGCATGGAGTGGACATCACTGTATCAATAAGATCATGCCAACTGCAGCAGTCCATGTAAGTTTCATAGAAGAAATGAGATCTTTCCTGACAGACTTATGGCTGTTTGCTTTCTGCTCTTCTGCATCGTGTGAAAAGCAGACCTAAGATCCATCTTAAGCCCTTAGCGCCACAGCTGAGCCTATTGCTCAGCATAAGAGTGATGGGACAGTTGAATGTTGCTGTAATTTGTCATTGAAATAAATCATACATGATTTTGCAGTCATCCCATCTGTTCAAACGAATGGTTATGTACATCCATAAAGGGTATAACCACCACAATATACAGTTTATCTGGCAGATATTCTCTGCATTGACTGCCCTGCTGTACCAGAGGTTTGCATTTCTGTGCCATAATATAAACTCATACGCTGTAGTAGGGTGTCTGAATGGAACATGGAAGCGTTATAGAGATTTGACTTGTTTTGATCTAAGGAATCTTTTATTTAGCAATTTTCCATATAATCAATCGATCACTTTTTATGTAGCCTTCTGTCTACATTATTCTGGTTTTGTAGGTTTTCCATGTGGTCACCCCTGTCACATGATCCAGCTGAAGATGGGCTGTCACATGACCCAGCTCACATGTCACATGTTCATTCCACTCAGGAGAGGCAGAGAGGGGCAAGGATGAAGGAGCTTCAGACACAAAGCCATCATAAACAAAATGTGGCCCACAATCCTCTACGATGTACGCAGCCAAAGCCTGAGCGGCAGGCCCATCCGGGAGAGCGGCCTGAACTGTGCTGTCAGCAACCCAGACCTTCAGGAGGAAGACAGCTGTGTAATCATACAATATATCTTCATGGTATTCCAGTAATTCATATTCTTCAAATCAGTGATGCTACAAATTGTTCCACGGCACTATTAAGACAGAGGAGAAGAGTAACCTGGCTAATTTACCGAAGAATGCGTCTGCTTCTGTTACCATGAATCCTAATAATCTAATGCTATGTAGACTTCTTCAAGTCGCCTGTCCTGGATGATTCTACAGATGGAAACACCTTAGAGCTTCACTATGTTAAATGTGAATGGGGAGCAAGGGCCTCAAACAGGCCACAAGCGCTGAAACCATAAAACTCATTTGTTTACATTGGAGGACCGTGACTTTGAGATAAACACAGAGGAGAATGACACAGTGAGGCCTTCTTACGGGGCTTTACCCTTCAGAAGCAGGTTGGCTTTGCATTCTGAGAACTCAGCGTATCAGTGTGATGATTCTGTCATGAGTATTTCAAAATTCTGGCATCAATGTCAACAATAATGATGGTTTTCATTGCTAAGGGAGCAGCTACATGATATTATGCCGGGATGAATCTGTGCTTATTATCCTAACATGAAATTACCTAATTTCCAAATAAGGCGGAAGCACAATGAAGACAATATATAGAAACTCATGTACATGACCCTCATCTGTATTTCATTTTTCATGCACCTGTCTCTGATTACGGACGGCTGGTTCCTGCCTTCATCCCTCTGGAGCCTGATGTTTTCTCTTGCACAAAATGTCTTTGTAATCATTTTAATGCATATGTTCTGCTTGTTCCAAGGCTTCTCCCTACACAGTAGAGTAAGTCTTTTTTTATTTTTTGTCTGTGTCAAGAAGCATTGAAAGGAAAATGGTTTTAAGCCATAATTTTTAAAACAGCATGTAATATCAGTGAGGTGGGATATCTATAAAGAAATGGACAAGTCTAGTCTCAACTGCACTTTTATCTCATGTTTTATGGTGTTTTTTTCCTCCAAAACAAATGTGTTATTTGTGAACGCGTACATAATTAACATGCTCGTCTGAATGTAAAGGCACGGTGGCAGATTGTGACGCACATGCTGATGTGTTTGGCTCATGTTGTTGATGGTGCAGAACCGAGCCTTTGTCTGTCAGCTCTGAGCTGCGCCTGTCCGGCAGCACGTCCTGTCAATTCCGCAGATACTTCAGTCCAAAGCAACATACAATCTTATTTATTTTAATTTGAAAAAGCAGAGTCAGACAACCCTCGGAGCAGATGGGGGTTTGGGGACCAGTAGTGCAATCAGGCTGTTTACCGTGGGATTCGAAGCAATGACCTTCTGATCATGTGAACTGCAGAGCCACACACCATCCCACCATGATGTTACTTTTCGGTACAGAAAACAAGTCTCAAATCCATCCTTCCATCTATGCATCTATCTTCCAACTGCATATCTAAAAGAGTCATTTACCCGGTGTGACGTGTGGTATACTTATTATTGTCTGCTCACGACCCATTGTTCATAGATTGTTTTTTTTTTTTTGGAAAAAAAACTAAATTACTCTCAGCCTGTACACTCTGTCCCGTACATATTGGCTTTCCAAGAGAATAAAGACAACTGGTGTGATCAGAATTATATTTCAGCTTTTGCACTCATCCACATGCTAGCAGTAAAGTATGCGTGGTTTCAAAGGTTATAAATATCTTTACTGCACAAAATATGTGCAAGTCGTAAAAAGGCACTCTGCACAGGTATGTCAGCTCCAGATGTTCTACAAGTGTAGCTGAAAGCCTTTTTTTAAACAATGTCAAGATCATTTAATCTTACATATTTAAGAATGGCTCTCAGAAGTATACATCCATTCTGTTCGTACTCTCTGGTGCCCTGTGATAAGAATCTAAGCGTTGTATAACCATTCTGGCTTTCAGCTTTCAGCTTTCATTGTTTTTGGTTATTTCTGCAATATTAAACCTAAAAACATATTTATTTCAATATGTAGCTGTATAGTTTTTTTTTATTATTTCCAAACAGCTTCTATCCTTTTCAGCTGTATATGTGTTCAGCAGGAATTCCAATGTTCCTTGTTCCATTAAAAATTAATGGAAAGTAATATTAATCTTTCCACCCACCCATCCATACTCCTCCCATAACTGCCCATCCTGCACTGATGCGTCACAGTAAGCCCAAAGCCCATCTGAAAAATCTAAAAAGCATGAAATGGGGCAGCAGAGACTCTATGGCACACATTTATACACAATTACAACTTAAGGACAGTTCAGAAACACCACTTCACATACGTGCATGTTTCTGTACAGTCTGGAACATGAATATTAATGCTATGTTCTGTCAGTACTCTGTGTCTGTATCTGTCTGTCTGCCTAACCTGGGTAGCACCGGTTTTATGTATTCATGATACCATTATCTTCTGTGACATACCGCGTCGTCCGTCTCGTTCCAGCCCCTCGTGTGCCACGCCCACCTCGTCACCTCTTGTGATTCCCGATTGTTTCCACCCGTGTGGCGCCGCCGCACGCCGGTCCCGTGATTTGTCTTGTTTGTATTTAAGTCTGCGCCAGAGTCGGTTCCGGCAGACGCGGCATAAACGTGTCTATGTGCGTGAGAGCAATAAAACCCCGGTTTGTTTCATCCGCTTGCCTGGTCGTCTCTGTGTCCGCCCTGCACGCTCTCCCGGACCGTCACATCTTCCCAGACTAAAACAAAAAACATTGTGATTAAATTTCATATAAAAGTAAAAGAGAGGACGAAATAAATGATTTTGTGTAAGTTATAAAGGTGCATTATCTATAGTATATAAACATTTCTGGTTACTATGTTCTGAAATGGATCAGAAACATCAATCACATTTTGTGTGCAAGCTTCTCTGTTAATCAACATCAAGTCAGGGTCATTACCAGAATTAATCTATGCTGATTTTAATGGTAGTGTTTAATCAATGACCTTGGGAGTGCTTACAGAATGGAACTGTCAGGAAGAGTTATTTCTGCGAGCAGAGACTCACTATTTCCATACTGGCTTAGTTTGTTAAGTGTTTATTTAATAATATTTTACATTAACTGAACCTTCATAACGCCTTCATAATACATTCATAGACATTCATAAGCAACATGTAAGTACACCATAGCAACATAACATCCCTTAACTGCTTTAATATACTGTACATTAATAACAAACGTTATAAAGTTATATGATTCTAATGTTTTTATTATCATATAATGCTTGTTATTAATGTATATTAAGGCTGTTAAGGTATGTTACCATGCTATGGGATACTGTCATACAGCATTATAAAGGTGCAGTTGATGTAAAGGGTCACAGTTTGTTTTTATATTTCATGTGCTTAAAAATGGCACCGATTTATTATTCTTACTCTATACCAGACATGGTGGGAATGCTGCTTTCTTAGGAAGTAACCACAAGCCAGATTATTTGCTTTTACTTTCCTTCTTGGAATCTTTTTTCTACATCTTGGAATACGATGTATGCGATAGAACTCTGTATTGTCATATCTCTCTTCCAGGTAAATTTCAAAAACATGCAATTGCATGTTTCCAAATCTATGGGAAAAAAATAGAAATATTACCCATGTTAATTCCTGTGTAGAGTGGATTTTTTGTGAAGAAGTAGTTATTGTTGTATAGGTGTCTAAAATGTTTAATAATCCTGTCTAGAATTCCTGCATGCTTCCATACTTCTTACATTATAGTTATTTTTATAGGTTGTTTTTATGCTTATTATTTTCATTTTTTTTCTTCAAGTTTCAAGTGCTTTATTTTTTTTGCAAATTATTTGTCAGTCAGTAAAAAGAAATAAAACCAGACCAATCAGAATGGGCTGGCATCCTGTCCAGAGTCTTGCCTGTCTTAGGCCCTCTGCCAACTGGGATAGATACCAGACCAATCAGAATGGGCTGGCATCCTGTCCAGAGTCTTGCCTGTCTTAGGCCCTCTGCCAACTGGGATAGATACCAGACCAATCAGAATGGGCTGGCATCCTGTCCAGAGTCTTGCCTGTCTTAGGCCCTCTGCCAACTGGGATAGATTCCAGACCAATCAGAATGGGCTGGCATCCTGTCCAGAGTCTTGCCTGTCTTAGGCCCTCTGCCAACTGGGATAGATACCAGACCAATCAGAATGGGCTGCCATCCTGTCCAGAGTGTTGCCTGTCTTAGGCCCTCTGCCAACTGGGATAGAAGCCAGGCTTTCTGAATGGCTGTACTGAAAATGTGACTGTTAGCTATATATATGGATGGATGGATGGATGCTTATAGGAGTGCTACAACTATGTTGGCTAAGATGAGTCATATACATTCAGGGGCAGGGGACTTGAGATGGGAGGATACACCATTAACAGGAGAATCTATTTACAGAAACAAGACAAAAACCTCAAGAATTCTAAATTCCTTCTCCCTCCATATTTTTCCGCATTTCGCCATGCAGACGCACAGATGATGGCGAGTGGCGGCCATGTCATGGCCATTCAAACGTATTGTGGACAAATTCTCGAGGGGGGTGGGTGCAGTTCCCTGCCAAAAAGCCACAGCCATCCACACACAAAGATACTGATCAAAGGTTACAGTCCAGGCTGAGGTCCTCCATGCCAGATCGAGTCAGACCACGGAACACATTTCACAGGAACGGTGTGTTGAGCAATCAGCCCACTCATGGGCATCGAGTGGTCATTCCACTGCCCTAATCATCCACTCATCGGGACAAGTGGAGAAAATGAACAGAGGCATCAAAAACAGGCTGTCCAAATATCATCAGGAAGGTGTGCCATGGCACTATGGTGATGTGCTAGTAACCTCTCTAGTAGCCTCTCCCTTAGTAGCCTATGCTGCTGAGGGAGTCACAGATTGTAACCAGCCTGAAGATCAACAAGGACAGTACTATGTGTGGCAAAACGAGCACACACACAGACACACACAGACACACACACACACACAGACACACACAGACACACACACACACACACACACACACACACACACACACATACACACAGACACACACACACACACACACACACACACACAGACACACACACACACACACACACAGACACACACAGACACACACACACAGACACACACACACAGACACACACACACATACACACACACACAGACACACACACACACACACACACACACAAACACACACACAGACACACACACACACACAGACACACACGCACACACACACACACACAGACACCGTTTATGTTTGCCATGTGTTGTTTCTTCATCATGGAGATTGTCAGACTGTGCAAATCTGTTCATGGCAACGTTGTTACTGAATCTGATGATTATGGTTCTTGTTATTTTGTGTGATATTTTCTGATAAGAGCAATTCAATAATTTTGATTTGATATTATGATTTGGTTTTATGCTACCTTTTCCAAAGCACCCCACCTGGCTTTTAAAACTTGTAGATCCAATGCTTTGTGATGAGATTCAGCTTAAGCTTAAAGCACCTGCCACATCATTCGCATCTGAAACAACCTGAGGTTTCACTGAAGAAATCTATCAGCATGAAGCTGCAATTGCTTCTGATTGCGATAACTATCCAGGCCGCTACATTTAACTGCGTGGAATTAACTTAAAACTGAAGCAAAATAAATGTCATAAACTTGTAAAAAGGTCAAATGAGTGAGAAGCAGAAGACAAGTTACCCACCGCAAACATAAACATTAGATTTCAAAATGCCCTACATATGACTCACTTTGCACCTACCGCAAAAACTGAAAGTATACCCATCAAAACTGAAATATCTCTTGAGAGTTTCCCTCTTTTCTTTTCAAACTGCATGACAGGAAGCTGCTATTTTGGTTTTCTGCTTCCATCACCGGGACATGTGCTGCTGGACTGATATCAGTCACCACGGATAACATGCATCCCAACACATACAAAAAAGTGACATCCTGAGTTCCTCCTGTACTAAAATTTAGTGTCCCTAAAACATACTTGACTTTCCTTGGCAGTAATGCTTCAGATGGTGGGAATCGAGTTCTGTGAGGCAGGGATGTCCTGTGCTGGTCACTGGTGCCTCGCTCTTGGGTGGAGGTCGTTGGGCTATTGAGGGCTTGTACCGTCTTTATTGCCAGTGCTCGATTTTACTGGTTTAAATAAGACGTATCCATCCTTTCTCCTATTATCTGCTTTTTTTCCCTTCACATGCAAAAGTCATAGATATTCTTTCTGCGTCACTTGAGAAAATCTGCACTGCCTCCTTTCACAGGCAGTTTACATTTACACTGAACATATTTAACAGATGAAAGCAACATGCAAGTGAGCTGTTCTAGGAAGCTACTTTAAACGGTAGCTTTTCAAGATACAAGCCGCTTATCATTAAAAGTAGCTAAGCTGCAGTCAATCTACTGTTTTAAAATAGTAGTTAGCTAGACTACGAACTACAGAGAAAAAGTAGCTGCATCAAAGCTATACTTAATATTCATGCTGTAGGATACTCTTAAAGTAAATTAATTAAAAAACATGTGCAACATTATGTTAAATGTAATATAAAATCTATATTTCTTTAACAATGTAATGTCAAATCACAAAAATGTCTTTATTCAAAAAAGAATGATGACCAAGAGTACATCACAGGTGCTGTTTTAAAATTAGTAGGGTTACAAGAAAAAAAATTTGATAACCTGTATTTTAAGTGTCCAAAATATTGTTTGCCGTAAAGTATTTTTCAACCCTGTAACATCCCCTCTCTGAGTATACCAGCAAAAAACACAAATCAGAAACACCTGCTGGTTGAAAAGACCTGTTTTTGTAAAGCGAGAAAAATAATGCAGGTCATACAACCGCGATCAGCTCTGTCTAATCAGCTTCGATTTGGTCGTTAGTCTGCCCTTTATTTTCTATGCAAAAATATATATTTAAGTATTTTTAACCATTTTGTCACCATTTTCTTACTTCATTGTTAACTGACTACCTTAAATCCAACAAGTTGTCTGCTTAAGCAAGAAATCCTGCTTAATGAACCAGGCCCCAGGCATTTAATTGTTAGCCATTTGTCAGCAATATCAGTGGATAACAACATATTATGCAATACATCCACAGTACAGTACTTGTGTATATGACTTAATTAATGTGGCACAAATAAAATATAAGTGCTAATAAACAGGCTAAATATACAGATTTAATTTCTGTTAATAAAGGGTGCAACCATTTTGAATTCTGAGCTCCCGGTTGTGTCGACGCGTTCAGGGGGCATTCCAGTTGTTATTTCGAACTAGGAACTCAGAATTTACCAGTTATGAGTTCCTGAAGAACTCAACAATAGGTCTTGAGGAGCTTTTCAATGGAAATTGGTGCCTGACCACGTAAGCCAGCACATTGATCATGATCGTCAATAGGGAGCCAGTGAAGAAGACCCCTCAGACTCTAATTCTGCGTCAGAAGACCCCTCCGACTCTCTAATGCTGCGTCAGAAGACCCCTCCGACTCTCTAATGCTGCGTCAGAAGACCCGTCCGACTCGAGCATTGCGTCAGAAGACCCCTCCGACTCTAACGCTGCATCAGAAGACCCCTCCGACTCTAATGCTGCGTCTGAAGACCCCTCCGACTCTAATGCTGCGTCAGAAGACCCCTCCGACTCTAATGCTGCGTCAGAAGACCCCTCCGATTCTCTAATTCTGCGTCAGAAGACCCCTCCGACTCTATTGCTGCGTCAGAAGAGCCCACAGACTCTAATTCTGCGTCAGAAGACCCCTCCGACTCTAACGTTGCGTCAGAAGACCACTCCGACTCTAATGCTGCGTCAGAAGACCCCTCCGACTCTAATGCTGCGTCAGAAGACCCCTCCGATTCTCTAATGCTGCGTCAGAAGACCCCTCCGACTCTAATTCTGCGTCAGAAGACCCCTCCGACTCTAATGCTGCGTCAGAAGATCCCTCCGACTCTAATTCTGCGTCAGAAGACCCCTCCGACTCTCTAATGCTGCGTCAGAAGACCCCCTCCGACTCTAATGCTGCGTCAGAAGACCCCTCAGACTCTAATGCTGCGTCAGAAGACCCCTCCGACTCTCTAATGCTGAGTCAGAAGACCCCTCCGACTCTAATGCTGCGTCAGAAGACCCCTCTGACTTTCTAATGCTGTATCTGAAGACCCCTCCGACTCTCTAATGTTGTATCTGAAGACCCCTCCGACTCTCTAATGCTGTATCTAAAGACCCCTCCGACTCTCTAATGCTGCATGTCCTGTTCCCAAACAAGAAGCCAACGCTGCACCATTTGCTGATTTCACATGCTTCTATTAGATCACACATCCTGCCATTGGTTCTAAGTTCTAAGACTCCTTTTTTGCACTATACAGCTCACATGACTCCAGTTTCTTCTAGTTAGCATATAGCTATATCTGGCTTAGGTTACAATCTGCTGACTCTCTATTCTGCGCAGTGACTGATGCAAAGGAGCAAAGCAAAGGGGTCAGCAAAAGCTACGAAAGATCAATGTTACAGACCATCCTTCAACTTCAGTCACTGAAATGGATGCCTGATTTCGGAGATGCAGGTTACAGAGCTGGAGGGGGGCCCAGCTTAGAAAGGTCTAACAGCAAGAAACGGGACTGCAGTGTGTCGATATATTCACCAGGGAGGGACGCACTGGGTTACCTTCTGGCACATGCAGTGTGTCGATATATTCACCAAGCAAGGACGCACTGGGTCACCTTCTGGCACATGCAGTGTGTCGATATATTCACCAGGGAGGGACGCACTTGGTCACCTTCTGGCACATGCAGTGTGTCGATATATTCACCAGGGAGGGACGCACTGGGTTACCTTCTGGCACATGCAGTGTGTCGATATATTCA
>JABFEA020000036.1:1386696-1396954 GCA_019775915.2 Cyphomyrus plagiostoma | reverse complement strand
CCAAGCAAGGACGCACTGGGTCACCTTCTGGCACATGCAGTGTGTCGATATGTTCACCAGGGAGGGACGCACTGGGTCACCTTCTGGCACATGCAGGGTATCGATATATTCACCAGGGAGGGACGCACTGGGTCACCTTCTGGCACATGCAGCGTTGTCGTAAACACAGCAGACAGACCAGATTGATCTTTCATTTTATCTTTGGGAGGTGGCAGGTAGGATTTCAGACGCCTCAGTCACCTTCCACAGGCCAGTCAAGGCTCTTCAAATTTATAAGTACCAGCATTCACCTTGTCATAGGAGACACAAAGCCATAGAACCTTTTATCTATTTAAGACTGGTGTAGGCCACAGACTGCAGCATGCCGGGATACTCCCAAGTAGCGATTGCACTTCTGCGTAGATGGCAGAGGAAATCTGAATGTGGGACTCCTCCCTTGCCCCCCCCCCCCAGACAGCATACACAGCTAGACCAGTGTTTCCCTGGAAAATATACAGTGAAACAAATACAGACTTGTGACAGAATCCAATCTGCAAGTTCTCTCCAAGATGGCATCCCATTTCTCCTGAAAATGATCGACCACAACAGCATTTATGTGCACTCTCTCTCTCTCTCTCTCTCTCTCTCTCTCACACACACACACACACGGGCAATTTAGAAATGCATATTTGTACCCGAAGCAACCCACATAACATGGTGAAAACATACCAAGTCCATCCATGACCAGGGCTATGACTCGAACCCGGGGCTGAGGTGGCAGTGCTGCTCCACTATGTCGTCCTGCATTTCTGTAAAGTTTGTTGTTATTTCGTTACATTTAAACAAGCTATTTCTGCGTGGGTCCGGTGGAGAAATGAATGTGTAAGTATTTTTAGCTGCTTTTAAGTGCCAATGTCAGAAAAATGCTCATTTTTTTATTTATTAAAAGGGAAAAAGTTTTCAAAAAGACAAATGAACATGAATGCAAAATATTTCAAAATGAAACATCTGCTTCATGTTATGTGAAAAGTGAAACGTTTTACTGGTTGGTGTGTATAACCAAATAGCCTCCTTCCATGAAAGCCTTTCATTACATGTCAGCCCTGTAAACGTGATGATTTAATTATGCACTGTTTAACATTTATGTATGACAGACCAAAGCTCTTCGCCTGCGTTACCTGAATCCCGATTTCGTATATTGATTGTCTCCCCAGTTGGATAAGCATTTCTATGTTCTCCATGTTGTTGTTGCAAAAACACATCACAACACTCAGTTTTATGAATGCTATATGTAACAATACTCTGCCTCATAGATTTCTGGCTGTTGGGTTTCTTGCTGAGATATTTATAAAGCAAAATCAGGGGAATATATTTCAGAATGTTTTTTTAAAGAATGCCATGCACTTTTATGGTAATCAAATACACAACAGTGAGTCATAAGAAAAATGCTTCATACAGCAGGATTTCTTTTTAGTGACAGGACAAAGTACAAGGTAGGTCTGACTTTTCTCACGATTCTTTGTTTATTAACAGAGATGAAAAGCAAACAGCAAGATTAGATTCTGAGCAAAATCCTTTAATTTACTTATAATTAATTATAATTAACATAATTAATGTGATTGTGCTTGACAGATGGAACAGAGCCTCAGAAGCATTGCAGAACATTTCAAAGCCCCTCACACTAATCGTTATAGAATCAGTTATGCAGCATAAATAGTTTGTCTAATTTCTTTTCAATTATGGAAAATTCACAGCCTGAGTAAATGTACTATCTACAGCTAAAGTAAATATGTACGTTTGTCTTTTAAGAAAAAATGGAAAGTTATGACTTTTCCCACAATCTGTGTTTTTCAGTTGTCAATTTCATAATAATATTAACAATCAAAAAATAAGGATATAAAATTTTGCAATGTGTATATGAACTGTGGCAGAGAAGGAAATTGCAGTTGTGACATTAAAGTTGTTTGAGTTTATTCAATAGTCAGTTCTGTATATAACTGAGCATAGTACATGTAAAGTTCACTTTGGCACCAGTAGTTCAATAAATAAAACGTTTTGCTCTTTGAAGATACTATGTAAATAAATAAAACATAACTTACTTTCCAATAAATACAGATTATATATATAATACAGATAGATGCATTGCATCAACTTTACAGCAGTTGGTGAGCAACATAGCCCAACAATGTTGTCTGTGGTTTATTGTTTATCAAAAGAAACTGACAGGGATCAGAAGAAGAAGCAGAAAATACTCTTTTAATAAGATTGATTGAGGTATTAGTCTATATATTCAAAAATAAAATTCGACATCCTAGATCAATTAAATTAATAATGCAATTTTTCTAAATCACTGATTAAAAAAAAATCAAAAGAATGTGATATATATTGAGACAAATATCTTTTGTGGTGATGGAAATGTGACTTTAGACTGAATGACTATTAGCCATCACAGCTGCTGTTGCATTTGTTTGTTTCTCAATAAATTTTACAGCAAGAATTGTGGCATGGCACATGTAAATTATGAATAATGGAAAAAATAATTGCCATTTTGCAGAATGATTGCTTTGTATCACTTATAGCTGAATGCTTGCACCTAAATAATAATTATACAGCCCCTGACACCTTATCAACAGAATAAAACCCTTTAGTGTTTTTAATTGTTTAGTGATGGCAGTAGACCTTGGCTTTTGCTCTAACCTTCATCTCTGGCTGTCTAATCTAACATCTTTGGCTGTCTAATTGCTCTAATTTAACTTAAGGGCCCCTCAAGGTCTCTGCTCTAAGTATTTGTAAAGAAGCCCTATTTATCACATATTGAAATTAGAGGACACATTACATTAGCTTTGTACATGTCATTTCACATAACATTAAGCAACAGTTCAAAATATTAAAAATATTATTTTATTTAACTTATAATGTGAAAACTCGTTTCCAGTGTTATGTTGGTAACAATTATAAGTAGTTTGGTTTGTTAATTTTCTTAAGTGAAACATATTTCAATGAGACAGGTATGGTGTAGTGTATTACAGGATTAACACGAATGCTTATGATTTACTGTTGCTAAATTGAAATACAAAGTGACTTCTTTGAAGTACATTCAGCAGTCACATTTACAATATCAATGCATTTAACCAATATCAGTATAAATATTCTTATCAAACAAGGTTGTGTCATCTTGTTTGTTTCATATTAGTACATTGATTGAATACATTTTTCCCCTGGATATCATGAAGGTGGTCTTCCTAGAGTCCCAAAGACACGCAAGGGACATTCCATGATGGTCTAGCCTTGAAACTTATTTCATGAGCAAGTGATAGTGCATCTGTATGTGATTCACAGGTTTATGAACTGTGCATGACTCCTATTACTTCTTGTGGTTCACCCTCTTCTGCACACTTTTTGTAGCAAGTGGAGAATGAAAACGCAGGAATGGTATCGACTCTATGAACAGAACACTCAGAAAAGTTGCCAGGAACAGCTGATTTTGGAACTTTGGGTTGCATTCGCTTGGAATATTATAATAACATGAATATTGCATGATAGCAATACGACTGTGATTTCTGCAATACGTTCAGGATAAAACAAACAACAATTAAATCCTTATTATGAAAAATGAGATCGCTCTTCTCGATCTTTCAAATAATATTTACAAGATTTTTAACGTTCCAAACAAGAAAGATGAATCATATCATAGTGATGTGACGATTGTAATTTTACCCAATAACACCTTTATTCCTGTTTTGAGGAGGTATTGAAAGTGAGTTTTGATTATGAGCTTTCGGTGACATTGAGGTAGATTTCAAACTGACAAACCAAAGACCGCAAATTAAGCATTCAGCCAAAATAAAAATACATATCATATGAGTTCACGTCCAGTAAACTTCATTCTGCCAGCCAAATATTTTATGTAAAAACAGTGTACAGTACTAGTAGGAAGCTATTCCATGAAAGGCAATACTTGTATACCAGGTATTTACTTCTCGCATATTTGACGTATGTAAAAAATGCTACACGCAGCTACACTGGCTGGCTGACACATTGTGAATAGTGTGATATCTGTTATTGTTGTCCAGGAAAGAAATGTCATCATCGTAATCCGTGGGCCGGCAGCAAGGTTTGTACCGGGCCTTGCCGCTGTTCGCTGCCTTGAGAAGACCTGCGTGCTTTATGTGCTTCAGCGTGATGTCGTAGTTGCGTCTGTGTGCGCTGCACCCTCCACTGCAGTACTTGAAGCGCAGGGTTTCGTCGCTGACGTAGCCTAGACCCAGGTCGCTCACGGTGATGTCCACGTGCCTCAGCGAGCAGCCTTTCACTCTGTCTTTAGCCCCTCTGCTCCTCCTGTTCTTGCCAGGTCCCAAAAGGTCTCTCCTGGCTCTCCTCTCCACAAAGGTCCCGATTATTTGTTTTAGCTCACCTTCCGTGAAGCTCTGTAACAGGTGGATGACTGAGAAAGTGAGAGGAAAGTACAAGTGCTTAGAGCAGTCGGTGCAAATCGACATATCGGGTTTCTGCTGTTTTTGGATGCCAGAGTCGCTTCCCTAAGGGAATTTTAATTAATAGATGATACTACTCAAACAGTTTCCCATGGTTTTGCACAAATTCACTTGCATTTCAGGGATGGTTTTATTTCATTTAAATATTGCTAGACATTTAAAATAACACTACGCCACTTCATGAATCTTTGCTACTATTTTTAGCAGCCACAAGATTTTGATTTATTTGCCATTAAGGAAATAAACTGTTCCCTTGGACAATCCTTATATGTCGAAGAGACGTTCTGCTTGGGAAACTCGCAGCTCTTGACCATTTCAATAGTCGGCACCTAATGTAAGTCAATGCCAGGATATTTGTTGTAGCAACATAAAGATTTATAATGTCGGCAGGACTAAATTAACTTCAGGAAGTGGATGATGGGAAAAGGATCTTTAGTTACTTTCTCTCTATGGAATGTGACTATTTCTGATGTTGGACCCTGCTAAGTTTATTTGCTACACAATTAAAATTAGTACTGTATAATTTTACAATGCTGATAAAAAACGACAGCTCAAACATATATTAATACGATGCCAACCAGCCTGTTTGACAAAGGCGTGTATTGACACAATACATTTCAGTGAATATGGTGAAAAGTGGTAGGTAAATGTGAGCGAGCAGGTCCTATAAAGGGAATGAAAGGGACAGTTTTTAAGGCTGAGGAATAATCTGCTTCTTGTGCTTTCTGAAAGCTTGTTGTTTCTGAAACATGTATCTCTGAAATCCTTTAATATGATATAGGTAAGGAAGGCGACATTGTTGAAAATCACCAAAGGCAAACATTCTTGAGTGTTCAAATGTCATTTTGAAGCAGTGTAATGCATACCTATTCAACCGTTTTAATAAGCGGTGGCTTTTAAAAACCACACAGAAAGATCTGGTTTGATTTCAGGTGTGACTTGTTTGCCTGACAGTGCTACTCAGAGAGTCCTGATACTAGATCAAACAGGTTTTGCTCCCAAGCTCCCTTCACTGTCTCCTAGTAGCTTGGAAGATTACCTGACTGAAGATTAGCTAATCTAGGCCCTGACCTGATTTACTAAATGTCATCTTGGTTTAACCTTGACAGGTGTCATGTAACAAAATACAAGGAAAGGATCTTGCAACCTGTATCATTAATATTTATTTTCCTGAGCTGTGCTTTGTGTATGTATCAATATTATGTTCAGCAGTCAATCCAGCTTGTCCTTCTCAGGGAAGGTCAGCTTTATGAAGCCTTTGAGAGTAACTTTTGTAAAACACATGGCAACAAGTAGGATACATTTTTAAAATTGATTTAATAAAGTACCAAACAAGTCAGACTAGACAGTGACATGTAGCTGGGTCCTTGTCAGTACACCAGCTTTGTTTTACACACTACAGTCTGTCTGATCCTTTTCAGTAGCCCTGAGGAAAAGGGCGGTTCTATGCCTCTCACTCATTTCACAAAATCATTTCACTGAAAAATTCAGGAACGCATAATGGCTTTACTGTGAGCAAACAAGTATGTGTCTTTCTTAGTGCTGGCCTTACACTGTCTATGAAAACACAAAATTGAAACACTGCCATTTGAAATTAAGTTTCTGCCTTCAAAGAACATTGAAGATGTTCTTGTCTGGCTGAACTAGGAATGGGCTATTAATAGTTGCATTAAAGTGATAGATGGACATTCTTTTTCTTGGATTTCAGGCATGATGCCTAAAATTACATGATTTTGTAAACCTTTCAGTGTGGGTGGATCTGCTGGTGATTTGGCACAAGGAAACGAAATGGTAGTGAGTCTCAAAATGCCCAGATTGTGCCCCAAATGCTTGCATATGCTGTGTCAGGCCATTACTGCCTGGGTATATAAAACTATGCAGTAAATGTAATATAGAGGAATGGGAATAAAGCAAATCCAAAGCTGAGACAAAGCCATCCATCTGTCCAGTCTTTACAACTACTAAGAACAGGGTGTGCGTTTATACAAAACACAAACACGTAACCAATGGACTCAAACGAGGAGATAATGAACTTGCTTCCCTCCAAAGCTGTCACCTGACTACAGAGGCTCACTGAAGAGCCAATCAGATCATAACTTGTCGCCCCACATCCAAACAGCACAACAGCAGTTTAAGCTCTGCACACTGCTCTACAATATTATTTCATCATTTTCATTCAGGAAGAAGCAGCAACTAGTGATTCGTCTTTGAATTGGGAATTTTCCAGTATAATAACATTTCCAAGACACTCCATGTAACATTTTTTTGTTTTTCATTTTCCATGATACTTCCATGGATATGTGACTTTCTGAGGTGGAGGCCGTGTCACATATGGCATTGCTATAGAGGGCAGCCAGCCCCACATAGGAATCCACCCCTTAGCCTGCCTTTGGTAAATAATATGATTCTCATATGTATGAAATATTTAAGATGTGTTGGTTGAACCCCAGTAAATTTGCTTGAGTGACCCCTGAGTACAATGGTTTCTGGGGGTGGGGCTACGTCGGATTGGTCAGCTGGTCAGAGCTGATAAATCACTTATTATAGCGCTGAATGTGACTGTGATTACGACGTTCGTCTATCAGTTTCTGGCCGACCCGCCTGTCTGGTTTCACTGCTCACTGCCATAATTATCAGCAGCATTCTTGTGCACGTGTGTCCCTTATTCAGATATATTTTTATGGAGCGCTCTTGGAGTTTTTCAGACTCACTTGCAGACAAATTTCCTTCAGTTAGTTTTTCCCAGTTGCCATGGTAACCATGGCAAAGTCCAATACAGTAAATCTCAAGAGTACTGAAGTGAATGCAGTAGTGCAGGGAAAACAGGACCCTGTGCATATTGTGAGCCATCCATCCATCCAGCCATCCATCCATCCATCCATCCATCCATCCAGCCATCCATCCATCCAGCCATCCATCCATCCATCCATCCATCCATCCATCCATCCATCTATCCATCCATCCATCCATCCATCCATCCAGCCATCCATCCATCCATCTATCCATCCATCCATCCATCCATCCATCCAGCCATCCATCCATCCATCCATCCATCTATCCATCCATCCATCCATCCATCCATCCAGCCATCCATCCATCCATCTATCCATCCATCCATCCATCCATCCATCCTTATTCCAATGGCTTATCTTACGTCAAAAGGGTCATAAGTACCATGAGAGTTAAGGTATAAAGATACATGACTATGTTTTCTCTTACATTCCTTGAGGAATGAACTGAGGGTGTCAGTACTTCTCCTCGTGCGTCTATGTCTGTCCATCATGGGGGTTGAGGAACCTGAGGATGAAGCTGACGGCGACTGTGGAGCCCGCAGCTCTAGATGGAGCCGGGCTCTACTGAGGAAGAGGAGGAGTGCTGCGGCACAGAAGATGAAAGTGACGGTGGCACACGTCCATAACTTCATCTTAAACTGAGAAGGAGCATTGAAACTCTGCAAAAAAGATGAAGTTTTAAACAGTTAGACACACATGTAATCAAACCATCAGTTATGAGTTATTGTAAAAGTATTAGTCATCTGCTTGGAAAGACATACTTCATGATAAACTGGTGTTTAATCCCAAATATATTACCATAAGTGTTCTCACCCTTGGTATTTCTTTGCATTACTGGAAGACATTCCAAAGCTGGTCTGCAAACTACAAAGGCTTGAACTGTTACACGTGTTGTTTTGCTTGTCCCATGCAATTTCATACTTGGTGATTTTGACATATGCTTTTCTTTTCTTTTGTTTTGCCTTGTTTTCTCATGTTTTGTTTTGTTTTGTTTTGTGTTCCAGGGAGAGTATGAAACCAGTGAAAGCCAAAATGATACTATGAGAAGTACTCCTTTGGCATTCAGCCAACACACAGATGAAAAATATATCAGTAGTATTGTCTTCACTTGATCCCTCATTCCAGAGGAAGATTTATTTCAACCAGTTTATCCTCTCCCTGAGGTTTCAGTGCGAGGTCTAACTATGTTTTTGGTGCAGATGTTAAACATCCACTTCAGCTTCATAATAAAGCGAAATGTGTCATTTCTATTCAGATTCTAAAGTGGTTTACCTTCAGGAAATATGTAGGCAAATCATCATTAAACATTTCACTTGTTTGATACATAAAATTGCAGTAATTGTTTGAAGATGTGTGGTAACTTTAAAGACATATTGTTGCTGTTAGGCTCACTATCCCTTTGTACACATTCTTCATGCAAATGGACTAAATGCCTAAAGGAGCACAGTTAGGTTAATGACCTACATAAGAGACACGTCTCCAAAAGATTCTTTTAAATTTTCAGGTACAAAATCTATCCAAGCATTAAACACTGCAAATTTTATCTCTGGCAACCAGGACTCAACCTGTCTCATTAGCATCTCAAAAACATACATCAAGCAGTCAGTAGTGAACTTCCCTGGCACTTAAATTTAAATTTCAATAAATCCGTGCTGTTTCATGGGATAGTGTCAAACATTTCCAAGCAAAGAGACAATCAGCTGATTTATTGCTCCTGCTCCACTTTCATCCTCAAGGAGCAACACTGATCCTTTAAGCTTGACATACTTTTAGGTTCCACATTCCATAGCATCTTCTAAAAAGATTCTCTGGTGAGTATTTAGAGAGTATTTAAAGCATGTGTCTGGACCTACCAGCAATCGCCATGACACATGTTTCAGATTATATTGTTCCAGAATTTCAAAGACAACTGATCATAATGCAGACAGTTTGATTACTTGAAACGCTGACCAATGTGGATGTTGTTTATGGAGGAGAGAGGCCTGTCCATCATCATAAAGACTGATATTTGATTTTTGATATCCATTAGGAAGTTGCAAAATATGAAGAAACGGATTGGTGAAAGAAATGTAGATGACAGGTAAAGTGAACAGCATATATTTCACTGTTCAACAATCTCTGTGCTGAGCTGTTAGCTCAATATTGTATGGCAAACATAATATAATGAAAGGTACTTGTCTGTCAATATTCCTGCCAAATCACTATTTTTTTTTGAGGACGACCACAGCTATTCTGTTTAACCACTTCAGTCACAAAATACCGAACAAAGAGAGATTATGTTTAGTAACATGAAGAGCCTGTTTCACTAAAGTGTTTAGTTAAGTTTAGGCGATTGTTCTCAAAAATGCATTCATATTAATTCAACTGATTCACCTCAACTGAAATGTTCCCTTCTTTTGCAAATAATAAAAATGTAAAGTTCATGACAATAATAACAGGCATGCAGTAATATTAAGCAAAAATATATGCAGTAAAGCATGCAAAGATAGTAATAAAACAAATACAGGAATACCTTCAGCCATTTAAGGCACAATGACTGAGTGACACTGTGATACAGGACAGCAGACACATTTGACATATTCTCTGCTGGGCTAATGCCTAAAGATGAATGAGGAAAGGGAAACACTAGTGAGGCAATGGGAAAATGCCTCCTAAGATCAGGGGAGGGGATTCTGCTAATACCTCCCTGTTTATATCTGTCACATGCTCACATGGGGGGGGGGTTGCTAAAGGCTAAAAGCTAACCTACAATCATTGTCTGCTGGACTGAGGATCCTTTTTCCTGGGGTTTGGCCGTTTATTTTCTGTGAAACTAAATGCAAAGGGCACCCAGGTGGTGCTCTCAGGCAGAGGGCAAACCACGCAGACTCCAAAGCAGCACAGCAGACAGTGCAGCCACACAGACTCCAAAACAGCTCAGCAGACAGTGCAGCCACACAGACTCCAAAGCAGCTCAGCAGACAGTGCAGCCACACAGACTCCAAAGCAGCTCAG
>JABFEA020000036.1:1348771-1365112 GCA_019775915.2 Cyphomyrus plagiostoma | reverse complement strand
CAGGCGGAGACCAGAACCCGGGTCCCAGAGGTGTGAGGCAACAGTGCTAACCACTGCACCACCATGCTGCCCCCTGTAATAAGTCTGTTCGTGAAATTTCTTTGCTGCTAAATATTCCACAGTCAACTGTTAGTGGTATTATAACAAAGTGGAAGCATTTGGGAACAACAGCAACTCAGCCACAAAGTGGTAGGCCACCCTAAATCACAGAGTGGGGACAACACATGCTGAGGCGTACAGTGTGCAGAAGCACCAACTGTCTGCAGAGCCAATAGCTACAGACCTCCAAACTTCATGTGGCCTTCAGATTAGCTCAAGAACAGTGTGTAGAAGACTTTGTGGAATGGGTTTCCATGGCCGAACAGCTGCACCCAAGCCATCACCAAGTATAAGGCAAAGCACTGGATTTAATGGCGTAAACCATGCCACCACTGTACTCTAAAGCAGTGGAGATGTGTTCTCTGTAGTGATGAATCGCAGTTCTCTGTCTGGCAATCTGATGGATAAGTCTGGGTTTGGCGGTTGCCAGGAAAATGGTACTTGCCTGACTGCATTGTGTGAAGTGTAAAATTTGGTGGAGGGGGGGTTATGGTGTGGGGGTGTTTTTCAGGGGTTGGCTTGGCCCCTTACTTCCAGTAAAAGAAACTCTTAATGTTGCATTTTGGACAATTTCATCCTTCCAACTTGTGGGAACAGTTTGGGGAAGAGGCCCCTTCCTGTTCCAACATGACTCCGCACCAGTGCACAAAGTAAGGTCCATAAGGACATGGATGAGCGAGTCTGGGGTGGAGGAACTTGACTGGCCTGCACAGAGTCCTGACCTCAACCCGACAGAACACCTTTGGGATGAATTAGAGGGGAGACTGTGAGCCAGGCCTTCTCATCCAACATCAGTGCCTGACCTCACAATTGCTCTCCTAGAAGAATGGTCAAAAATTCCTGTAAACACACTTATTCATTTTTATCTAGGACCTGGGTTCAGGTCTCTGCCATGTGTGTGGAGTTTGCATGTTGTCTCCGTGTTAGTATGGCCTTTCCTCCAGAATCTACACTTTCCCCCCACAGTCCAAAAACATGTTGAGCATAATTGGGGTTGCCAAATTGCCATAGGTGTGAATGGTGTGTGACTCTACCCTGTGATTGGCTGACACCCCATCCTGGGTCATGCCCCATTCTGTGCCTGTACCCTCCGGGATAGGCTCTGGACCCCCTGCGACCCTGAACAGGACACGTGGTTTCAGACAATGGATGACTGATCCATACCCATTACAACTCCGCAATTGATAAGTGCTATGAAAGATGGATCATAAATAGTTTGCAGAAATTATTGAAAACAAACATTTTTAAGCAATTGTTTCATTAAAAACACACAACTATAAAAAGAGCTTGTACTTGATCTCAGAGATGACATGCATACATGTGTTGACATGTATGAGTTGCCCTTTATGGTAAAAGAGATTGAGCATCAGTGATGTATGTCCTGTTTCTGTTCTCAGTCTATTATTCAAATTTTTCTGAGATCTTAATGAAAGCGAATGTTACCGCAGCTCTTCTGCTCATCAGTGTCACTCAGCTTTCTGATCACGCACAAGCTAATACGTTTGTGACATGTGGGGATAAATAAGACATCCCAGTCTACCGGGTCACATGGCACACAGAGTAGAATCCAGCCATCCTGTCCACAAGCTTGTTCAGCTGGGTGTCATTTATGTAAAGCTCATTGTGAATTTCTGCACTCCGTGTGTGTGGAGTTAGCATGTTTTTTGTTTTGTTTTTTTTTTTCTTGTTTCTTTTTCACAGTACTCCCTCTTTCTCAGTATGCCTGTATTCATTTTTGTCTCAGGTTCCCATTTCAGCACACAATAAAATAGTTATTGTTTATTCCAGATTGCTTTTCTAAATCTATTAAAACAGTGTTTTTCATAAGTGGTGCTAGATTCTCAAAGATTAATCTTAATAGCTTTACTTTGCTTCAGCATAGTTTAATATAATATATTTGCATAGACTGAACTATTACATTTTGTAATATTCATTTTCACTGTCTACGTTTGTTGTCAAATCAATGCACATAAATTGCAGTATTTGACTCAGTCTGTTTGCAGTCATGGCCAAATATAGTTAGAAAAACCTGCATTATTCCGCCCCTTTATGAGCAGCCTGGGTCTAATGACTGAGGAAGTGTGCGCTTCTAGGGTTGTAAAGCTTAGGTGAAGTTCTCATATGCTCAGCAGATAGCAGATCTCTGGTTTAATCTTCCTCATATTCACACCAGTACTTTTTTTCAGTGCTTGGCCCTTATTTCACATTGTTAAACAGGACTGTGTGGGATCTTTCTTAATGCTCTTGCTATTCTCTGCTTTTCATGTTACACTATGGCTTCAGTTAGATTAATGGAATTGTTCGGTGTTACTGTGTTTATGTAAGGAGGTCATCGTCTGTGTGACATATGTTTTTCAAGGATTAGCTGTAGCAAATACATTTCCAAGAAAGTGTGGAAAAAATAATGAAAACATGCCCTTGACTCTATGTCATGGCCTGGAAAAGGTTTTCATCCAAATCAAGGGGGTATTTGTTTGTTTTTGTTTTTTTTTGAGAATCACCCATTGAAATTTTTTACCCTTAATATAAATAATCTTAATAATATTAAATAAAAATGTAATTTTTCATCCAATTTTCCACATGTAGCCCTTTACATACATTTTCATAATTCTGCAAAAATCAACCTGACCACGGTAAATACTTCATCTTATACCATGCTTTCTGTATTTATTGTATTTCTAAAATAACAATAAACAATAGCCGGGACTGCAGTTCACAGCACGGTCTATCAAGAAGTCAACGTCAGTAAGTTAAACTTTGTTTGTCAGATATAATCTATTAGAAGGTATTTTCCTTCTTGGTTTTCCAGACATATATGACAGTGTCCAGAGTTTGTTTACGTTAAAGCTTCCCGACAGACTTTCGTAAGTGAAAGATGCTCACAGGGTTAACTTTTCACCCTTACGTCTGTCTGCCTTCTATCCTGCTGTAACGTCAACACCGTAAACCAAACAAGTGAAAAGGGGCTAAAACTCCTGAAATACGATGTCAGTTTGTGTTTAACCATTTCCCAAGCCACTGATTTGCGTGAGGTTCTGTTTCCTGACGTTTTCTCTCGTTAAGAAGCACTGGATTCAGCGCTGGACTAGGCCGATACAGCATCCAGTGGGACACTGCCACACCCTTCTGCCATCACACTGCAAAGGCCTCTCAGATCATTACCCTGGAATCTTGCATGTGCGCAGCCCAAGATTATCATCCTACTCTTTAACATTCTACTGCTTAACATCTATCTTTACAGACACTAGAATGATTATTTCACGTCATGTTCACTGATTTATTTTTATTCCTAGTTGTGTAGCTGTAGAATGAATGTAAGTATATGGGTTATATTAGTAAACATGCAAACACAACAACAGGGTCACATTAATAACCATTAATCATCAGTGATCGGTAACACTGGAACCCAAAATACATGTCAGGGTGGACACTTTGAGCTACTTAAGGTTTTACAAACTACTTTAAAATTGAAAGGCTCCTATGATTGGCTAAATATTTCTGTTCTTTTTGTGCTTTGTCTAGTTTGTTTCCTTGGTTTAAAAAAAACTCATCCAGCTGCCTGACATTAATATTAGTGACGCATGCATGATAATAGGAGACTGACGTATGAGCAAGAACTCTCTCAATTTTACTGAAGTGAAATCCAGATCCATCTCCTGTAACTGCTTGTCCTAATTGGGGTCAC
Source organism: Cyphomyrus plagiostoma (assembly GCA_019775915.2). NCBI lineage: Eukaryota > Metazoa > Chordata > Actinopteri > Osteoglossiformes > Mormyridae > Cyphomyrus > Cyphomyrus plagiostoma. Next base: position 1,361,328 of record JABFEA020000036.1, on the reverse strand, counting down.
AAAGGGTTCAGAGCCTATGGGCAGAAGGCAGGCAATAACCCAGGACGGGGTGCCAACCCATCGCAGGGCAGGCAATAACCCAGGACGGGGTGCCAACCCATCGCAGGGCAGGCAATAACCCAGGACGGGGTGCCAACCCATCGCAGGGCAGGGAGTAACCCAGGACGGGGTGCCAACCCATCGCAGGGCAGGGAGTAACCCAGAGGTGTGACACCACAGAGGTAACCACTGTGCCGCCCTGAAATCCCAGTTCTTTAAGTGAATTGGAAATTTCTGAATCCTGTCCCCGTTAAAAGTGTCCTCCCTGAGAAGGATGATCAGCCTAACGTTTGTATTGTCAGTAAAGAAACTAGGAAAGCCTGGCATCACAAATGCTTATCATGCCTTGCACTCCAGTGACTGACTGTTACAGAGACGGGGACTGAAGGTGAGACTCCCCCGGGGGCTGATTATGAATACCTGCAGAAAGTGAGACTCCCCTGGGGGCTGATTATGAATACCTGCAGAAAGTGAGACTCCCCTGGGGGCTGATTATGAATACCTGCAGAAGGTGAGACTCCCCCGGGGGCTGATTATGAATACCTGCAGAAGGTGAGACTCCCCCGGGGGCTGATTATGAATACCTGCAGAAGGTGAGACTCCCCCGGGGGCTGATTATGAATACCTGCAGAAAGTGAGACTCCCCCGGGGGCTGATTATGAATACCTGCAGAAAGTGAAGCACTTGTGACATTGCTGTCACATGCACACGATGGCCCCTCTTTGCCGTGTGCGTCCTGTAACTCCTGCCACTAGACTCTTGGCAGCCTCCCAGAATGACCAGTGTCCTTCTCGCTCCGCCATCCAGTTCGGAGGGACAGCCAGGGTCTAGGCAGCACCAAACATCTTCTATTGCTTAATGAAGCACTTAACTGTGCTCCTAGGGATAGACAAGGACTTTCAAAACTTTTTGTACCATCTCCTGGTTTGTGTCTGTCCACAGCTTTGTCTCGGAGACTGAAAGCATCTTTCCACCCATAACCACTGGTTTGCTTTCAGTTTTACTATAAAATGCTTAAACAACTCAGTATTATTACAGTTGATCACAGATGAAAGCAAATGACTTTGGTGTGTGATCCAGAAGGCGATTGGGTACACCTGACTGAGCTAAGTGGTGTTCTTGGTGGGGGGGTGGGGGTCCTTCATCAATATCAATTATTCTTGTTTTTTATTTTTCATTATTTTTTAGGACTGCTGCTATTTTTTCCACTTGGATATTATCAGTTGCATTGAGTAAAAGCTTTCATTAGTCTTCATTTCAGGCTGCATACGGACTAAATGTTAAATGGGAAAATATAAACCTGATGGACCAAAAAAATTGGTGGATATTAAGGCCTCATAATCATACAGTCAGTATCGTGTAATAAAATTGTATGGTCAGGGGGGTTTGTTTGATATTTTGTACATAGGCAACTGAGATGTTAATTCATGCCCCCATTGTTTGCTAGTCTAAAACGACGGTGTAAAGTATATGTACCGTCACATATTCACACCATAGGTGTTTAATTCAGGAGCTACGCAGTCATGAGGTCTGCAGTTCCAAATCCTGAAGTCTCATGACGATAGCTGTGAATGGAAGAACTTGGGTAAAATTTCCAGTCAAAGTTAGACTAAAATACTGAAGTCCACTGCTCTGTCATAGCTCATTTGCTGTTAGCGGAACACTTAACATCACTCTTGCTATAAAATAAACCACTTTTAGTACAAATGGAAAGAGTGCACTGGGATAAAGAAACCAACTACAAAAACATGAGAGATTTCCACTGCATAATTGTATTGAAGTCTGCACCATTACATCTTTGTTTAAATATATAGATTAAATATATAGGTAGAATCCTATTTGGTTCCACAGAGTCTGGCATTAAATAACCTGGTCAGTGTTACTTTAAAACCAATTCATCCACAATGAGTACATTTAGAGCTAAGTTGTTTCATATTATGAATGAAATGAGCCACATATGTATGTATCTTAATGCTGAATGACCGCATCGATTTCCCATGGCAGGGAGGATAAGATGAGCCAAAAGATGATGCACGCCCTCTAATCTGCTTTGCTGATACAAACAGGCACCCAAAACATATCCGAAACACTTTGAAAGGGCAAGTAGCGTGCGTGCTATTCTCCGCATAGATGTGTAGCACGGAAATACACAGGCTGCAACAAAACCAAGCCTGACCAGCAATTCAGGTTATCAGCCCTGAAGCGCTTTTCATGAATAACTTGTTCTTGCTGCTTCATTCATGGCTAGCTCGCTGATCTGTCATTATATATTGCGATCTGTTAGTGTGTTCGACATACAATGGCTACAGGCACGGAATGGCTACAGGTAAACAGGCTGCATATTCACTTTTGATGAACTGATCTACAGTATTGAACATCTGTTTTCCAGCACTCCTACAATATTGCTGGAAGGAAACCGACAGACGTCCGTGCGGCACAACATGCTGCTGTGTGTCTGGTGAGCACCTTGTCACTGCATTCTTCAAACACAGACGTGACTAGGCTTGTCATTCTGACAAAATGCACAAATATTTTGCTCTACTGCCATTTGGCTGTGATGTTCATTCAGCTGTATTTCATAGTTGTACAATAGCATGAGCTCCTTTTCTAACAATTTTGACAGCAGGTGAGTTTATGGATATGAATGTATGGACTGATAATGCCGCTTACCATGACTGTTTGAAGAGTTTGCACGTGGAATGAACATAGCGAGAGGGAGCTCTTGGGTAGCCGTCCCCAGACAGAAAGCTTGTTTAATCTGACAGAGCCTCCACCCCACCCTCTCCACGGTCCCCCACATGTCACCGTAAACAATCCTGGGGGGCTGCTACTCGGCGGAGTCTGCGGCGTGTGGGTTTGTTGTCTTGCTGTTTCACTTTCCTTCTCATTACAGGGGGATTATACGATGTTTGACGTGTGTCATTTGCCAGTTACCATTTCAAGATAAGTAAGTAGCACATAAGTTTTGGAAGCCGGATTCTGAAAGCGTAATGGAGTGTTTGGGGGACTCGGTGGACATGCGGAATACAGCCCCCGACCTGGTCACTCAGTGTCTGAAGCTAAACATTCGGAACTGGCACTTGTCACCTTCATTTACTGTGTTTTGGATGCCTCCATTGGACGAATCACCAGGGTGAACTGGGAGGTGAAGACTGTTATTCAAGCAAGTACCAAAGTATTGAAAGCTCATTTAGCTGTTGCTAGATTTTTTGTTATTATATTAAACTTTTATTGTGTGTGTGTGTATAATATATATATATATATATATGTACTATTATTATTGATATTGTGAATATTACATTATTTTGTTCCTATTTCTACAGATAATCATCTGCATTGATTGTTAATATTTAGTTACATTTTAGTGTCCTTGTTATCGATGGTTTTAAGTGTATTAGAAATGCTTGAAAAGACAGTTGCAGGCCTGTGTAGGCCATTAGGGACAGTCCATATATTTATCATGGTGGGGGTCGTCTACGGCCCAAGCACTCGGGAGCTGAGAGAAGCTCGATTATTCATCGCTTCGGTTGTTTAATAAGGAGATGGGGGTCATAAACCGCAGCTCGGTTCTCTGTGATTTTGGAGGAAGGTGGGGGGTGGACGTCCCAGGGTGGGGCTCAGTCAGGTGATCAGCAGACTGCCTCAGCTCACCCGTGTCATGCTCCCAGTCGGAATAGGTGTTTTGTTTTCTCTTGACCCCAAAATACACATCCAGTCAGTGACGCCCATTTCCGACCCGATACAGCCACCTCCCATCGGCCCACATCTGCTTCTTTCCACATATTTTCCCCTCGGGCTGCTGGTAAAATGTTTTTTTTTTTTCTTTCTTCATTCCTCCCATTAGACTCCAGTCCGGACTCTGCTCCCATCCCCATGTGAAGTTCCTGGAAGCATCAGCATTCTGTCACTCGCTCATACGTGGTGGCATCAAAGCCCATCACATCCAGCTTTCAGCCGTTTCATTGTTAAAGGTGGTAATTAGCGATTAGTTTTCATTATGAGTGACATGATGTCGCCAATTCTCAGGAATTGCCAGGCTTCTTCAGGGCTGTTTCAGCGAGACCTGCCGCTTTCCAGGAATCTCAGGTGGAGGTTTAGGTCTGAGGTTTGCAACATTTTAATTGTACTACGGGGCAATCCGTCCACATCAGACACACTTACTCCCTGGTGTAGGTGGAAGAGCCTTTGCTTTCCTGACATTCTGCTCTCGGTTTTCATTTCAGCATAAAGAACAGCTTCTTGTATTTATGAACTGCTTTGCATTGATACAACAATACGACACATTGACAGTCAGTAGTGATTACTTACCAACAATTTCTAGTAATTATTCCCACTGTTTTATTATGTTCAACATTTTCCTGACAAATGAGATTGGCTTTGCATGACCTTATGCGTATGTTCTGCTAAAGACTCAGCTATGCATTAACTGCATATATATATTAGCATTTAAACACAAAATGCCCAGGATAAAACAAGAAGAGCATTTTTTCTTAATGGCTTCCAAAACAATAAAGATCTTATCCCAACATTACCCCTGTCCTGCCCCGATCGTTCGCTCCTTCCGTGTGCCACGCCTCCTCGTTAACCTCGTGTGGGATCCCCATGTGATCAGCTGTTTCTGGTCGTTGTCATTGGTCCTCTGTATTAAGTCCAGGTTTCAGTTTGTTTCTGCAGTCCAGTCATTAGGTGTGTTCGACTTGCTTATAGCACTGCCTTAAAGGAACGCATTCTGATCCTGACGCAATGCATTACGGTTAGATGCATTGCGACCTCTCACCCGGTTGCACAAACTGGAACCACCTCTGTGACAACACACCTTTGCCCTTATTGGCTGAAGAGTTTAGTTACTCACATGACGTTTGTATCCCAGACAATTGGGATGCGTGATATGCTATTTCTCCTGAATATTACTTAAAGCAGTGAGAACTGGTTTTCAGTTAATTTACCTGGTAAAATAAAGTTTAAATAAATGACATAAACGCTCTAATAGTACACGTAAGTTAGTGGTTTATTTATTGTTAGTTACTGTAATGTTGCGCTGCTTTATTTGGTTAATCATCCAATCTGTGAAGAAGGCATTCAAGTAAGAATTGTATTGTATTATGACTCATTTCCTGGCGCATACAATTTATATTAAGTTAGCATTCACGGTTTGACTTCTGATATTCAGATCGAGTTCTAGGTCAAGCTGGTTTGTTTGACTTTCAAGAAATCTAAGTTCTAGTTCTAGTGAGTTAGAGAACCGAGGCACCAGTGTATAGTTTGATAAGCAGGGATCTTTGCATCCCTGCTTAGATTCTGTCAGGAAATCCTTTGCAATATGGTCAGTTTTTAGAAAATTATACGTGCATTGGATGCATGGTGTAGGTGCTCTTGTCAGGACGATGAGAATCTGCTATAGCTTGCTACCTGGGATTAAAGATGTCTGTCTCTAACGTGTGTAAGTCTTAAAAAGACGAATTTGGTTTCTAAGCCTCGACAAAAAGGTAGAAGAGTGGGAAAGCCTAACCTGCCTAGCATCAGCAGCTACAGGTCTGCATAAGTTAACAAACAAACACATTTCTTTGGGCAACCAATGAAAATCGAACCAGGTCACTGAGGCCCAGTGGTTTCCATTCATGGGAAAAATAAAATATTTGTGTTGAGGTTGTGACAAAGGATACTGAGCATTTCGAAATCACCTCTTCTGTTTTGCAGGGAATTTTCACCTTATGAAGAGTCAGCCACTATGTGCATAAGATGTAAAATCCAAAATATATATGATATACGCGTCAGACTATAACATTTCATTTGCTGGCATGGCCCATCACACCTTTTCATTAATCACTTCTTTTGCAGCTCACGAGACTCTAAATTTAGTTGAATTAAAATAAACATTTCCATTCTCCCAGGCCTTTCTTTCAACCATCATTTTGTTGGGTTTTCTCTGCCGCTTGTGTGTCGTACGTGTGAAATACGTCACTTAGATGCTGTTTCTCTGTTTGTTATTCACTTTTTGGAACTTCTTAGCGAAAGACAAAGCAGAATTGCTTTTCCTGCTGCCCCACGACGGCAACATGCACGGTTCCAGTGACCTGCACACGGCTCACTGGTTGGGCCGTAACTTGTCCGTATTACTCACAGAGGAAGGAAGACTTCATATTCTGTCTTCCTGGGAGGAAGCTGAGCGGAGCCATGGGCGGGGTTATAGAGGTGGGGGAAATGACCCGAGAATACTAGAGCAAATGAGCGTGCTGCTGTGTTTCAAATCATCCAGATTTCCAAACAGTCAATCTAAAGAAGCGGAAAGTTCCCAAAAAAAAATCCTGTAACGTGAAGCCAAGCAAAATGGGGCATTAATAACAATTAATTGTACTTATGTATCAACTGATAGGATAACCATTAAATTTCAATGCCAATATAAATTGTAGTTCATACTAGAAAACTTCACAAGTTCATATCCTTGATCTTCTAGATTATGGAGACTATTTATTAACGTTTGTACAAAAAAAATCATTTCAATGAAATGTTGATGTTCTGTATCTGCAACTACACGTTGTCAAGGTTCTTCATTGTTAAAGTGATTATTGCACATCATGCTACTGGCAGAAAGATCTAGCCCAGCTGGATGGGAATGTGTGTCTGTATCCAGAAGGTCGCTAGGTTGAATTCTGCGGCCGGCAATGTTTCGTATCAATACTGAGCACTGGAACGGGGAGGAGGCTCTAAGTCTGGGGAACGAGGAGGAGGCTCTAAGTCTGGAGAACGAGGAGGAGGCTCTAAGTCTGGGGAACGAGGAGGAGGCTCTAAGTCTGGGGAACGAGGAGGAGGCTCTAAGTCTGGGGAACGGTTCAGTGGCTCCAGATAATTGGCACAATGCTGAGCTTAGGAGCTCTATTCTCACCTGTGTGTGTGTGTGTGTGTGTGTGTGTGTATGTGTGTGTGTGTGTGTATGTGTGTGTGTGTGTGTGTGTATGTGTGTGTGTGTGTGTATATTGTTCAGCACCTTGTCACCTTTGTCCGTGAAAGACGCTTTATAAATAAATTATACTTACTTTGCGTGTGTCTCATAAACAAGAAAGATAGATATGCAAATACCAAAGAATTTCTTTGTTCTTCCTTCTTAAATGTGGTTAGTATACATACACTGGGATAATGATATACCTGCAAACCACCCAGTGTTCTTGGCGTGATTTGGGCGCCTTTCACTCTCCGCATACACCTGAGTTTAGGAAGCTTTCTGGATCGTCACTAATATGTTGTCTAGACAAGCACAGAAAAATATGCTGCAGGCTTCGTAATGGTTGACAGATTGGACTAAAGATTTCCGCCCATCCTTCTTCTCAGGCTAATGCTACAACTAGTGACTTTGCTTTCGGGCCAAAGGGGTTTTTTTTAACCTCATACGTGTAAATGTTTTTTTCTTGTTTTGTGTAAAAGTGCATAAAAGCAAAAAGTTAAAAGTGCCTTTTAAATGAAGGGAAATAATCATAAAAGCAGAAAGCCATTTTAGAAGGTAACTGAAAGCTCAAGAACGAGAGAGGTTCTCATAAATGGTACCTGTGTGGACCGGTCCAGCGCTTAGCGGATCCATGTCAATTAAAATAAAGGTCTCCCATTGGCCAAGTTCTAGCTTTCTGGTGACGATTTACAATATCAAAAGGATGCACATCTCATTTGTTAAACTGGGGATTTGACCTTTTGCTGCGCTCGAAAGCCAGAAAAATTATGGTCTACAGTGATGGAGGATGGAAATACAGGCCGACTTCCTCCATCTGCATTTAGCAAAAGTATACAAGGGTGTGAAATGAGTCAAACTGTGAATCTGTGCTGATCCTGAGTGGCCATGGAGACAAAAGGTTAAGGAACAAAGATAACCTGCCAGAAGTCTGGCCACAAATATTTGGACTGTCGCCACCACACAGCTTCTTAATTGTCTGTCAAATAAACATCTCAGGAAGCAGCAGGCAAAGATAAAGTAACACACCAGGGAAACAAAAGGCGCTCAGGCTAGGAAGCAAATGGTGAACATGTGGGCTTTCTGGAAACGCTCAGAAGATCCAGAGACGGTGAGACCCGAGTGTTACCAAGAAAATGTTCCCGTGCATCAATTTATAATGTGAATAAACAGCAAAAATTGCAAATATAAATCCTGTTAATACTGTTTTTTGGTTTTATTTTTTGTCTTACTAGGAAAATGTTCCGGATGTTAGAAAACAAAGACGTATGAACTAGCTGTTATTTGTATATAAAATATTTCGACAATTCTACAAGAAATCTGTTTGGCATGCAACAAATCAGTAATTTATCATAATACTCCATAGTATTGTTCAATCACATCACTGCTGGGTGTCAGATATTTTAATGGCTTTGGTATAAAATCATAAACTATATCCAGTCAACATGAGCTAGAACAGTAATAAAGGCTTGAATCCAGCAAATGACCGCTGTATGCATGGGGATCATACGCGGCATTTGTTTTATGATAAATATTCCAGCATTTATCTAATGTCGTTTGCATTTTTATTCTCTTCAATTTTTTTAACTGTCTGACAAGAGACTGAATAAATATAGAGATGAAGGAAAAAGCATATGTGATTTTTTTACTAGGCTTAACAGTACAATAAAGGTACAAAAATTTAATTCCCAAGAAGGTCTTTGGTAGAGCCTGTCAAAACTGATGGAAATGAAAAATAGCCATATCCCTCTCTGTCCCAGTCTTTCGAGGGCTGTACCAGATCCCTTACATTTCCTCTGCTTGGCTCAGACACAAAGACGGAGGCACTTCCACACAGAGAGACACGGCAGTATGCTTCTGTGGGGTCATAACCTCATGGAGGACGTTTGCACAGCTCAGTGCCGACTGACTGATAGCTGTGTGGAAGCATTTAGCATTTAGCGAGCACCATGGCACAATTAATCACCAGGAGACACCGAGTGACTCTGGCTCAGAGATCAGAGTCGAAGTAATGGAACGGTTCTCCGAAGAACACCTCTCCCTGCTCGCTGGAATGCAGCTGGATGCCTTACCTCCACACTGATGTTTGCTCCAAGCAGGGTAGCCTGTGTAGATATGGGATTCCATAGGTGCTTCTTATCATAGATGAAGCATCCCTTCATTCACTTGCTGAAGCTGAAGCAGAGGCTTGTCTTAGAGCATAATTCTTACCACTGCAAATAGTTATGGCACCCTCCTGATGCATGTGTATCTGTTTATATTTAAAAACATTTAAATGGTCATAAAGAAACATTTTCATAATCAGTATTTATTAAAGTGTGTCCTTTATTAATTTATGGGTTTTTTTTTTTTTGGAGCTTTATTTTTGCAAGAAAATATCACGGGACATTTATATAAAAAATCCATAAACAAAATACAGTCAACCCAAACCGACTTCTTTGGAAATTTTGTTATTAAGTTGCTAGAATTTAGACTTTGAACCAAATAGTTTGCCTCCCATACAGAACTAGGAAGCTCATTCCAAAGTCTCATCAGACTTTGTGTCAAGAAATTTTGCTGTACTACAAGTTCTGTGTTCGTTCAGTTATGACGTTGTACAGACCACAGAAATCTATGTAGACATAGCATCCACAGATAAGGTTTCTTGACATGGAGTTTGTCTGTGGTCTTGTGTTCTTGAATCAGTGTTCAGATTGTATCCTGTTACATGCCTTGGCTTAGCTTGGGGATCGGCAAACAGCATAGCACATATGGAGGGCGGAAGACAGTTGAGAGTCACTGCTCCAATGGATACTGGAGAAGGTCGGTTTTATTTAATAGACAAATGCTTAGGTGACTGACGATCCTCGGCAACAGCGTTGGGGATCATTTGGACTGCGGAATCGTTCTACTTGCCTTCACTCTGAACGTGGTAAAGATTCTACAGTTTGTTCTATTAACACATTTCATTCATTTTCTTGGATTGGATTGTAGTGCTGGGATATCTGTGCAGGTACCTGTTTCTTTGAATCTCCACCATAATACAAGTAATGTACAATACATTTCCTGAGTCATGTGCCTTGCCTTTATTTTTTAATGAATGTAATTACCTAAACATGCGGCATCATTTTATCTACATGCAGGTCTTATTACTGAGTCAGCTGTTGCCTGTTCTGTGTCTGACACACTACCTAATGTCACATCATATAACTGAACCAGTTTATTAGGTATGCGGGAGTCTATGTTGTTCATTTAGATTAGAAAGAGTAATGGCATAACAGAAAATGACTCCAATGATTACACTGAAAGAACCTGCTGATACATTGTTTCCTGTTTGCTACCACTGTACCTATGTGACTGTAGGAGATACTATATAACCATTACACTACGTACTATAACACCACTATATTTCTCTTTTTCTATTTGGAAAGGTGAACAAAGACTTTTAAAATAAATTATATCCTACTTACTGTCGGATACACATGTTTTATGCTTTGCTAAATCCACCAAATCAGCCAAGGCCTGCTTTAATTCTAAATCCACGCTATCTGTGAAAACACCAAACATGTAAATAGAAAATTATAGCTTTTATAATGCATCTTATAAGTAAAGCTTTTTAATTCTGCTGCCACTTTTAGTTTACATATATTGCATTACCTGCTTTATAATAAATTTAAATCCAGGTGATTTCTAAAATATCTACAGATTTATAAATAGTAACACATGGGAGAATAAGTGGCCAATCCTGTAAGCTTTTCTTGAAAGCCTTAAGAAAACATTGGCTAAGGTCACTGCCCTCTACGGCAGACAATGGAAATCAAACCTCAACTTGGACCGTACCCAGTAAGTCTGGCAGTGTTACCATAAACGTGAAAAATACATGCTTAGCACCCTTTAGGGCGGAAGGTATGCTCAGGTGCAACTGCATCTGGCCTGTGTTGCAGTTTGGGCTCCAGGTCGAGGTCGAGCTCCGCAGGGCAAGGCTTCCTTAACCACACTGTGGTCAGCTCAGTTATGCACAGAATTAGTCCTCAAGTAAATAAAAAGAAGTTTTTAAGGCCAAAAGCATTTCCCGTAAACATGCTGGCGAGTAGCTAGCTCTTCATGTTCTGCCCGTAAGTTCGACTTGCTATGTTTATTTCCACACTGTCACAAAATTCAGTTCAACAAACTATTTAATTGTTTATTTGTATATTGAATCCTATTGTTTTCAAGTTCCCCAGACTTTGAAGTAGAGGATGGATAGCAGTGTAACAGGTTAGCGCTGTGGCTAACAAGATGGATAATGAGACCGCTGAGCAGAAGAACGGTGGCCATGGGGGCAGAACTGTGTTACATCTGGGGTGTAAGAAGGTCATCTGTCTGCCTGCCTCTGAGCCGCTACGCGCAAAAGCATCAGCTAAACGGCTAAACGCTTTAAAAAACTATTCAGGGCATATTCCCCAGGGCTGAGAGTGGCTGTGTGTGTTATGGACACAGCCAACTTTTAAAATGATTCTATAAACACAACAGAAAAACAGTCTGTGTCCACAGACATGAATCCCAGCCAGCTGTCCAGCTCCACATTATTCCTAACCCTAACGCCCCAAAAGATCCATCGATCCATCCATCTTATCTGCTTATCCTGTTCAGGGTCACAGGGACTCCTGGAGAATATCCCAGGCTGCAGAGGGCAAAGGCTAGGGGCGCACGCTGAGCAAAGGAAGAACCCACAACAACAAGTTTACTTTTATGTTTACAAAGCAATTTTTTTAAAAAAGACACATGCATTATTAATTCTGTTATACATGTTTGCATGATTTGAGTGAGCATAGTTCTGAAGTTGGTGTTTATAATGTCTTCAGGGTGAAGCCCTGGCTTAATAATCTACTCGACCCATGTGACACTGATATAGGCATCATATACTTTTGTCTCTATTTTAAGACTGTTTGGAATAAATACATTTCTCTATTGAATATACAGACTCTAAAATTATTTTTAGGTGGAAATCCATCATGATTGTATATGTGATTAATCACTATTTCAAAAATGTCCCCTACGGAAGATATACTTAAGTAAAAACATTTCGGGAAGCACATCGCAGCGTTAATGTTATGGGAACACCAAGCTTGCTTTGTTAAAGATGAACACTTAATTTAGGATTTAATAATTTATTAATAAAAGCTAAGATGACATTTTGGTTGTGACAGACCGTATTTCAGGTGTAATATTACTTCTATATTCATTTTAATACAAAGTAATCTACATTTATGGGGAGGCATAAGTAAATACTCTGAAGTGAAACACGGTGTGTCTTGGAAATGTCACCCTCATAAAGAGGGGTGACACGGGGCAGCCAGTTCAATGGGGCAGCCAGTGCCAGGGCAGCCAGTTCAATGGGGCAGCCAGTGCCAGGGCAGCTAGTGCCGGGGCAGCCAGTGCCAGGGCAGCCAGTTCAATGGGGCAGCCAGTGCCAGGGCAGCTAGTTCAATGAGGCAGCCAGTGCCGGGGCAGCCAGTGCCAGGGCAGCTAGTGCCGGGGCAGCTAGTGCCAGGGCAGCCAGTTCAATGGGGCAGCCAGTGCCAGGGCAGCCAGTTCAATGGGGCAGCCAGTGCCAGGGCAG
>JABFEA020000036.1:1305121-1322413 GCA_019775915.2 Cyphomyrus plagiostoma | reverse complement strand
TAATTTTTTTTCCCTTTCATTCGTTGGTGCCCCAAAGCCTTCACCCCGGGTATTTTTTATTTTTTGAACAATTAATGCCCGCCCCCCCCCCCCCCCCCCCTCATACAGCAACTTAAATATTTTTGTACATTTCAGTCTTGTTAATTTTTTCTTAGTTTCCAAACCAGTCAGCCTCATATGTTTTGAAATGGAATTCATTTTTGTAATGAATCATGCATAATTATTACATTAATTACATATAACTATCTTAAACTTATAAAGTTTTCGGATTGTTCCCAAAATCTTATGAATCGTTTGGTCCCCAATGCTACCCAATGTTGGATAGAGATGGGGGTTGATGAACTTATCGTAAAACTGCCACTGTACTTGGAGTATTTAATTAAGCCACTGTACATTGCACTGGGTGTATCATTATGGTTGCCTTGCTCATCAGTGAGGCATTTGAATGGTTTTTATGATTCATTAATTGAAAGCCTTTGGGAACAGGTCTAACAGGAAACCGGCTCAAAAAGATTTTAGTAGCTGTTTTTCCCATCGGCTTCTTCCATTGTTAATTGTCAATTTTAGTAGAGGCATATATATGCCTTACCGGGCAGGAAATGGTGTAAGGGCAGAAATCAGGAAATGAGGATAATGATTTCGGTATTTAGAATCAGATACTGATTTCATCTGCTGGCAACCATACTGATAGTTGATAGTGACATTTTAAACTGGCATGATTTCACTCATGAAGGTAGTAACTGACACTATTTAGCTGCTTAGACCAGCTTTGCAGAGGAAAACAAGGTGGAATTTGCAGAAGTGATGGTCAGTTTGATCAATGCTTAGCCATGGCCTGAATGCAAGTATGTGGGTACAGTCGTCACATCGTGAAATATTTTAAATTGGTGTGAGCAGTAGTTTAGTAAATGCTGATTCAGCAAGAAGTGTGTTAATCTTGGGCATTTTCACCACCCAGTAAGCGGTGACTTAAAAGAATTTCCGTGGCACTACATGGTGAACTTCCTTCAGTTGGCTCACTGTCAGTTTTCTTAACATGGTTGTCATTTTTGGCCCTTTTGACCCAAGAAATTGTATTTAGAAAGATGTATACAATCGTTTCACACTAGATTTCCCAGCCATGCATTTTCCTGGAGCAGTGCTGAGGTTATCAAGGGCCTGGCCCGGAAACACACTCATCATGATACAGTGGATAAAAATAATTTATAAGAAAAGCCTTCGGGGATTAAGGCCAGACCTGAAGCCATCAGTGTTTCTCACTCCCCCACTTTCCAGCCTGAAAGGTCAGTGGCATCATGATTTTCTGATCTTATTGACAAGGCATATGCTGAGTGTGACACTTACTTGGTGATAACCTTATTTACCATGGTATTTGTACATATATGGGGGAAGAAATACAATGTACGGCCACCTTATCCATATTAATGCTTACTGTTGGTCGCAATAATCCATGTTGAATTTATATACCTTTTTATAAGTGTAAAATTGTTTCTCAGACATATGCAAATATTTTTTTAAAAGTAAATGTGGTTATCGACAAGGGTTCTACAGCTATAAAATGATGTCGTTGTACCACTGAATGTACTATTTGGTTGTGATAGAGTATTGACATCTCAAAAGAAATTACTCCTGTGTCTTAATGTGCAGTATTCAGTTGATTGAACTTGTACTGTGTTCATGGCGTAAATGTCTGCATTGTCTACAGACAGATGCATGTTTTAAATCAGCCCTGACACCAGTCAGCTCACTGGTGCAAATGCATTGTCCGCCATTCTTTAGGCAACTGAATGGTGCCGAATGACGGTGCCTTGAGAGGTCTCCGTAGACAATTGGATTTCAGAAACAAAATCAGATCATCTGTCTCAGGATTTGAAACTAAGGAGCCTTGTCTGTTATATCGCCAACATTTGGCATTCTAAGCCAGGATAGCGGCATCTTTGTGGGTGGGGCTGGATTGGTGAAATAGCCATGTGGACCTCGTAGCTGCTCTTTAGCTTAAAGGAAATGTGGAGTTTGATCCACATTTTTGCCATTGCACTCAAGTGCAAAATAAGCTTAAAACCCCTGTGTTGTCTCCACACAGCTATTTAATACAGATCGTTTGCCTGGGAAACAATTTTTTTTTTCTTCAAATGCAGTGCCCTGCAAAAAATATTTTTTTATTGAATGATTATATATCACTGGCTAGTAATCATGCTTGTATCGAATGTTTGTTTAAAGATGGTAAAGTTTAGGTTAAACATGCAGATTGACTTAAATAGCTTAGATTGAATGATGTGCTCAAAGGAATTGATCTCGTTACCACAGCATTTTGGCATTTCTGAAAAGTGTTGGAAAACTGAAGCTGATTACACTGGTAGAAAATTTTAATAGCGCAAGTATTTGGTTCTGAGGATATCAGATCACTCATCAGCAGGATGTCGTTTGGAAACGACTTGGCTAACTGTGATTGTGGTACACTGCTTTAAGTGATCTGTATAGAACATTCAGCAGCAGCCTACCAACCACTGGCACATTTTAAGAAGTTTTTAAAATGAGCTTTTATTGTTTAACATGCACTGGTTTAAAGTATTTTACACTGCCAGATTTCTGTTCAGGTTTCTCAAAATATAATGTGACAATGTATTCTGGGAATCAAGTTGTCAGCACAGCCTGTAAAAATCCAAATCTGAATATTTGATAGCATACTGAATCATGACTTACTGTAAGGAGACTGCAGTTTCATAATCTGAAATGCACAAAATGATGCGCAATAATGTGATATTTCATGTTTACTCGAGCCATGAAAAAAATTGTGAATAAATTTTCGATTTCAGCTTTTGTTAAGGGGAAAAACCTAAACTTTATCATTATATAGGGGAACTGTAGGAATGCATGCCAAAAGTGTTTTCCCCCGTGAGTTATTTACAATTTATATTGACATTTTTGTACAACATAATACAATAAATGTTTTACTTATTAAATCTCCTGGTTTTCTTGAAATGAAGGTTTTTTTTTTTTTTTTTTTTTTTGCCTATTAACCTTGTATAGTCTTGTGTAGAGAAGCATTTTAAAAGATATCATCATACGGAAAACCATCCGGGGTAACTGTTTGTCTCACTCCTTAAGCTGATACGCTTTACAAATCGTCAGGTCAGTCGTGGGGAATCTCGTGTCCCTTTTACCCTGAGATCAGTCCTGATGTGCGATCAGCTGTGCAGCAGCTTCTCTACTTGGTTTGTGGCGTAGGTCTGGGTTCATTAACCTATGTGGCCTGGATTGGGCAGCCCCCCCCCCCCCGACGTCACTGGTCACAGCTGCAGATCGGACTTGTGTCCCCATGCGGGCTTGACACACTCGGCATTCCACGTGACAGAAAGAGACACCAAGCCAGCTGCCCTCCCATGGTGCCAAGGTCCAGTTCCAGTGGTCTGGTGCCCACTGTACAGTAGGTGCTCCTGACGCTGGCTGGTGGTCAGCATCAGCACTTCAGCTGCACGCATTCGGACCCGATGCTGTGTGTCATGACATCACTTATGGGACTTATTAGAATCTTTGATTTGTTCCGCAGAAGCCCATCTATTGGCTTGTACCACACAGGAATAGCCTTCATTCACATTCCACATTGACTTAAGAATGTGTATATGTATAATTTTGGTTAAATAAGTTTCCCAATAATAATAATATTCACAATTGCACTGAAATCCAAGCCAAATGAAAACCAGGTGTATCCAGCCTGCATTTGAGTCTACATCTGCCTCTTTCCAGGCTGTAACACGGCTTCACTTAAAATATATTTGGCATTTGTAATGTAACTGCCATTTGAACAATGAATATATAAGGGAGATATGATCACCGAAAGTTGAACCGTCTTGTTGGACAAGGAAGACTTGCATGTGTTTCACACGGTGGAGCATCTGAAATATCAGGAATGACTGGTGACCTGCTGACTGGGAGGTACTGGTAATGCAATCATCCACCCATCTTCTCCCACTTATCTGAGGTCAGGTCGCGGGGGCAGCAGTCTCAGTAGGGAAACCCAGACTTCCCTCTCCCCAGCCACTTCTTCCAGCTCCTCTGGGGGAATGCCGAGGTGTTCCCAGGCCAGCCGAGAGACATGGTCCCTCCAACGTGTCCTGGGTCTTCCCTGGGGTCTCCTCCCAGTGGGACATGCCCAGAACACCTCACCAAGGAGGCGTCCAGGAGGCATCCTAATCAGATGCCCGAGCCACCTCATCTGGCTCCTCTCGATGTGGAGGAGCAGCGGCTCTACTCTGAGTCCCTCCCGAATGACCGAGCTCCTCACCCTGTCTCTAAGGGAGAGCCCAGCCACCCTGCGGAGGAAACCCATTTCGGCCGCTTGTACTTGCGATCTCGTTCTTTCGGTCACTACCCACAGCTCGTGACCATAGGCGAGGGTAGGAACGTAAATCGAGAGCTTTGCCTTTTGGCTCAGCTCCTTCTTCACCATGACAGACCGATGCAGCACCGATCCGCCTGTCGATCTCCCGTTCCATTATCCCCCCACTCGTGAACAAGACCCCGAGATACTTATACTTGGCAGAGGACCCCATCCCCGGCCCAGAGAGAGCATTCTGCCGGCTGAGGACCACGGTCTCGGATTTGGAGGTGCTGATCCTCATCCCAACCGGCTGCAAACTGTCCCAGCGAGAGCTGAAGGTCACGGTCTGATGAGACCAACAGAACCACGTCATCTCCAAAAAGCAGAGACCTAATCCTGAGGTCACCAAACCGGACACCCTCAGCGCCCTGGCTGCGCCTAGAAATTCTGTCCATAAAAACTATGAAAAGAATCAGTGACAAAGGGCAGCCCTGACGGAGTCCAACCCTCATCGGGAACGAGTTAGACTTACTGCCGGCAATGCGGACCAAGCTCTGACACCGGTTGTACAGGGACCGAACAGCCCTTATAAGGTAGCCCGGCACCCCATACTCCCAGAGCACCCACCACAGGACTCCCCGAGGGACACGGTCGAATGCTGCCTCCAAGTCCACAAAACACATGTAGACTGGTTGGGCAAACTCCCATGAACCCTCCAGGATCCTGTGTAGAGTGTAGAGCTGGTCCACTGTTCCACAGCCAGGGCAAAAACCACACTACTGTGATGCAATCAGCAATTTATAAATGTTTCAACATGCTGCTTAACTCCTATAATGTCTCTGCAATAAATGCTACTTAAATTAAGTTTAATGTAACAACTTTTAAAACAGTTCTGTCAAAAGTGGATAATTCAAGTTCTAAAAATATGACCATACATGTTATTGTTAGTCAAAACTAGTGTTTCTGCGTTGACAGACTAACACTTGCTGCTTTGTTAGTCTGCCACAGGGCAAGAAGATACTTGATAATGCATGTTGCAGATGGGCAAATACTATGCAGTCCATGTGCAAACCAGTTAGGCCAAATTAGCGTCAAACATGCAGGCTATGTTTGCAGTGGCACTGGAGCACATGATATTTGTGTGAGAATTTGATATTTGCCATATCGAGGCATTAGTTAATTTAGAAAATTATTTAAAAAACAGCAGCTGTTGTACCATGTAAAACTGCATTCTGGCACAAGTCCTCACTGCGATATACTTCTAGGAAGTTTTAGCTGTTGATCCACTGCACTGCAAACATAAATGCATACAGAGGAGAGACCAGCTATTGGCAAAAAGGAAATACAGAACCCAACCTTAACCCCTGTGGAACCCCAGTTCACAGTGTTAAGACAGTGTTTCTCCACCTGGTCACTGGGGCCTGACAGACAGTCAATCAAGCACTGGGAGGGAGCAAAAAGGTGGACTTTGAGGGTCCCAGAGAATCGGCCTGATAAACACTGGTGTCCTAGGCACATCAATCCTTACAGTCTGGAGCATGTGGGTCAGAAAGTCTACTTCCTTCCAATCAAAAAATGTGTAGTTAGGTAAACTGATGTCTCTAAATTGCCCAAATGTGTGTTTGTTCTGCTAAGAACTGGCATCACATCCAAGGAGACACCCTTGCTTTCCTGGGATTGCTTCTAGACACCATGTGTGGAATAATTGGAATGGAAGTTATTTTGCATAATTTCTTTGAATGATTTGATATTTACCATCGATCGTTATAAAAATATAAAAGTGACTGTTGCTGAAATTGCCTAAATGTATGCTTTCTTATACTTCATGACAGATGTACTTCACTGGGATGCCGTCTCTGGGATCGCAGCATTAACATCTGTAAAATAGAAAATATACAGTGTAGCCAAAAATTATTTGTACATTATGAAATGGTCAAAAATGGAAATGAAATCGGGGATATTGAAGAACAAACTAAAATGTTACAATTCTGTATGCAATATGCATGTAAAGAAACAAAAACATTTATGCAAAACATTCTGGAATCATTTTCAAATTATGTAATTTATTGCCTTCAAATAGTTATTTGTACACCTGGCCTTTCATAGAGTTGGAGGAATGTAAGAACTGGAGGAGGTCCCAGCCGTAACAGAGATCATTTAACGTGACACATAAGAGCAGGTGTCCCAAACAGGCAGGAAAATGGGTGCCAAGTTTCTACAAGTCTGCTTAGTCGTCATTCTCTACACAAGCATTTGTAAGGTTAGGTGAGTTTCCCAACATGGCTGTGAAATACCCAATGCACTGAGGGGAAGAATCATAAAATTTCACAGTCAGAGTCTTTCTGATTGAAAAATTGCCACCAGAATTGAGGCACACTAGCTACCATGCACTAAATCATTCAGAAATTCAAGACGACTAGTGAAATCACTGCTCTGGAGGGAAGGAGAAAATGAAGGACCAGGCCAAGGACAGACGGGTACATCAAAGAGCTTACTATGAAAAAACAAAACTTGTTTGCTACACATGACAAATAAAGTCAAGGAGGCTACTAGAATTCAGGTTTGCACACAAACAATAAAGAACAGGCTGAATGAACGTGGGCTGGGCTTCTTGGAAGCCATTCATACGCAAAAAGAACGCAAACGTCTGAAATTTTCAACAGAACATGTTGACAAGTCTATCAGCTTCTGGAAATCTGTTCTACGGTCTGATGAATCCAAATTCAACAGGTTTGGATAAGATAGTCATCAGAGAGTGTGGCTCAACTCAAAGGAGGAGTATAATCCCCAGTGCCTAAATCCAACCGTCAAACATGGTGGCGGGAGCATGTTGATTGCTGAACTATGTATGAAACTTCGTTGTTTGATTGATTGATAGTTAATTATGGTTTCAAACCGAGGGAACTGAGTAAATTCATTAGTCTGCCGCTAGTGTGATTAGTACATTGGGAATCATCCAGATGTGCCCCACTACATTAGGGATTGGCTGGGTCTGTGCCTGTACGCGATTTATTTAAAGGTTAATAACCCAGAGAACGTGGTGTGAAAAAAATCTATGTTAAATCTCCGCAAGGTAGAACTACAAACTGTGTATTCTCAGCTTTCACATTGCCCTTCATATTGCACTCATCTAACTTTTAGCACTGCCTATGGTCTCCCCTACTTTGACTAATTGCATGTTTTATTTCCCTTACTCTTCCTGAGAGGCGCTGCCTGGAGACCTCAATCTATCAAGATGTCCAGCACACCCTGCAACACGTGACGTCGCCACTACCAATGACGTCTGTGCATCCAGTTCGCCGTTCTGCCTATGTCATCTTCCATGTATGACCCACTGCCTGCCTTCTGGTTGCCTGGCGATTGGTGGGAGTGTTGGCACTGGCTTGTGTTACCCCTGCTCCATTTTGTGTCTCAAATTTTACTGTATTCCCTGCCGGCTCCTGGAGGACGGGCTCCCCCTTTGAGTCTGGTCTCTCCCAAGGTTTCTTCCTTCTCGGGAGTTTTTCCTTGCCACTGTTGCCTATGGCTTACTCACTAGGGGCTTTGGGTGGGGATGCTGTAAAGCACTTTGAGGCGATGTAATGTTGTGAGAATGCACTGTACAAAAATTTATTTGTTCGTTTGTTGTTTAAATTGTGTGTAGCTAACAGATTAAGCCGCCGATGAAATCAAGTTTTTTGCTTTATTTTTCAGTTTTATTTTGAAATTATTTCACTGACAGAATATAGTATGATAGAATATCCATGGGTTTAATATAGACGCGACATCTCAAGCCTAGTCTGCCCCCTCGGCAACACGTTACTTCCGACAACTGAGCCACCGTGTGACTTTCACCAAGTGACCAGTCTAAATTATATTTTGTAAACCAAATATTTTGTAAACCATGGCGTATGGTAGCACGGCAGTTGTTGGAGTTGTACTCCACCGGGTCCGTTGATGAGAAGAGATTCACAGCTGAGACGAGTAGTTGCAAGCCACGAGTTTATTCCGTAACAGGTTGCAAGCTGGGAGCGTCTGCCTGACATACATTCAGCATGTACAGGAAGAGGCTCAACCATATGTATCGGCTCTGTCGTTCTTATATCCCTTTTGGGCATCTCCCCCCTCTTTCGGTACCTTCCATCTACGTAGCAACGACATGTTCGACGCTTGCCCTAGTTAGTCAGTTAGTACTTGTCCTTGTAGAAGGCTAAAGATAAGTAAGGGCCGCTTACGTTGTCTATCTGCCCCATCTATCGGTCTTGATTGGATCACCCACCCCTGCCGGTGCCAGTACGTTCTTGTTTCGATTTAGTTAGAGCCTTATAGAATTATTCCCTCACCGTGTTCAAGCATTTAGAGAAAATTATTTAAAGTGAGATTATAAGTGAGATTCCAATTAATAAAATGGACTCAATAACATCAAAGTAATTAACAGCAAACACCACAGAACCAAAACAAACCAAGCAGCGGCGCGCAGCTTCCGCCAGACGCATCTTTTCAAACGGCCTCGAGCTCCCTCCGTGTTTTTGCGGAAATGACATCACGCAGATATTCGCTGATTGGTTCCGCGCACACGTCCAGCAGATTAGACCTATCGGTGTCATCTGTAGGCGGGCGATACACTTGGAGGGATTTTTAATACAGAAAAAGAACAACATTTAATATGTTTAGGATATATCATAAATGTTAATGTGTCTGTAGTGGTGTTTTCCCGATAATGAATTAAAATACCAGATTTCGCACTTTGCAGTACGAAACCAGAGTGCACATGTACTATCCACCGCTTTATCCGCATGAAACAATAGCGAAACTGCTAATTAGTAACCGGCTACCTTAAGAGCTATGTTTTCAGATAAAAAGAACTTAACATTGCGGCTATGCAAGGCAGTTAATGACGGCGAACCCAGGTATGAATGCATTCTCATACGTGTTGTTTTAAATACTTTCGTATGCGGTCGTCTTGGCCTGATGAGACTTGACTAAAACACTCTTACGGGATGTATACGTGTGCAGTAATTTGCTTAATGAAATACAACTTTAGATGGCCATTTGTTTAGTTGTTTAGTTATTAGTTTAGTAATAACACTCTGGCGCATGTTGAGTTGCATGGTAATATAAATAATATTGTCTCCCTATGATATGTGTTATATCTAGGAGAACCCCGATAACCAATGTCACCCTTTACTTAGGTCTGTGGAGGACCTGCTTTTGCAAGGTGCCAATCCGAACCTCGTCCTCCGCAAAGGTGTCGCCGCCGTCCATTTGGCTGCTGGTAAAGAGACCGAGAAGCGAATCCGCTGCCTGAAGCTGCTGCTACAGCATGGTGCAGATCCCAACGCCAGGTGAGCCCGTTACAGAAAAAAAATGCCCGACAGCTTAGCATTTGCCTTCTGAAATTAACATATGTAGCAGTGTATTTGACTGTATTTAGGCATCACTGTTTTGTATTTTTGTCAGATCTGTGGAGGACTTAACCCCTTTGCACATTGCGGCTTTGTGGGGTTGCTACCAGAACCTCAAACTGCTTTTACAAAATGGGGGGGATCCTAATTTAGAGGACCAGGTAAGCTGGTCATATCTGATTTTTTTTTCCCTGCTTGTTAATTTCTTGATAATGCATATGAGCAGTAAAAACAAGTACAAAGTCACCCAATTAAGCCATGTTCCACCATGCCTTATTTGATGCTTCATTTGTAGATTTGGAAGCTATTCAGAGAATTAATCTTTGCTTACCTGCAGGATGGGAATACAGCAACTGACTTGGCAAACCAGCAAGACAACCACAAATGTGCCCAGCTTCTGAAGGAATATGGGTCTTGCGATGCACTGGGGACAGAGGACGACTATCTGCCACAATTCCAGTACTGTAAGTTTAATTTGAGCCATGAGGGAATATTGAGAAAATTGAGATCGCTGATGGTGCAGTGTGTTCAAAACAAGCTGTCTTTGGCTTTTACTTGTAGCTTTTTACCGTGGTCGAGATTGCAGTGGAACAGTGGACAGCAGTGCTGGATTACATGACCTATCCTTGCTGAGTGACTATGGTGAGGGGCCACTCAGCAGCACCAGGCGATCCTCCTCGCTGAACCTGTCTAAGATCAGCAGCAGACCCTCCTGGAAAGGCAGGTCCCAGCTATCAGGACTCCTGGACTTCACTGATCTTCAGGGGCGTCGCACTCAGGAATGGAACCGGGAGTTTGACATGGATCTAGCAGCTCCATTCATACTCAGTAGCACTCGGATATCAGCTGGCCAGCAGTCTTATTCTGGGATGTTGCCCATGGCGGAGCAGAAAGAGTCACTTGTTTACTCTCAAAAATTGCAGTATGATCCTGTGATATACGAAAGACCAGCAAATGAACTTCCTCCTCAGCTGGACCCACCTTGTTCCTCAAGGCGCAGCAGCCGCAAAAGTGTAAGTTTTAAAGACGTGGATGACTACTTCCCTGTGTTTACGGGGGAGTCACCCAAGCAGAATGAAAATCAAAGCCAGCACTCCTCAACTGACACAACAGTTGACTTCACAGACTACCCAGAATTCCTGAATTTAGAGCGCTTGGCATCTGTTTCGCACAATCAGGGAATTGATGTTACTTCTCCTGATCATGTCTTTGTCTTTTCCCGAGACAAACACTGTGCAAGTCCTGATTTGGATAAGACTGTGGTTGGAAACTGGCTAATGGAGGAAAAAGATGAGGCGGAGAGGGACGATTGTGACTTGGCAGAGATAAAAGGGCCTGTTCAACCTGTATGCAGCTCCAGCGGTAGCAGTGGACCCAGTGAATACAGCAGCTGTGACAGTGATCCATACACTACTGTTCTGGGGCCTTGCAACCTTCACAGGAACACATTTAGTGATGATGATGGGGGAACTGGGGTGATGTCCCAACAAGATTGGGGCTCTCCAAGAACGGCCTCCCCAAATATTCAGGTATGCGAAGCAACAGAGCAGGCTGCAAAGTCGTCCAATCCCGTCGATTCAGAAGAGTATAAGGGTGTCTTAGATGTAAGTGGAAAAGGCACGGCTCTCCCAAATAAGGCCAGCAAAAGCACTTCAAAAGCTGCTTGCCTTCCTCAATTAATTAATGACCTGGTACTGTCTCCTAAGAGCCCTTCAGTAAAATGTAATGCAGAAGATCTGAAAAATCCGAGAAAAGAAGGTTCAGACAACCCAGTTGAAGAACCTGCGTGGCCGTGTGATAACAAAGGGAAAGTATTGAGAGGAGTTGTGGATCTTTCGAAAGCCTGTCGTGAGTCATGTAGTGTTGACGGAGATGGGGGCCTGCTTCCTCTGAGTCCATTTGTCACAGCGAGGACTCACTCCAGGCTCAGTCGCAGCTCCTCCCGAGCCAGTGGTTACATTACAGATTCCTCAGTCCACTCCCTTTTTGAAGACTCCTTGCCTACGCCAAACCGTCAGCAGCTACGCCAAACTAGAACGCCCAACAGTGGGAGGGTGCCCAGCATCGCAGCAAATAGCCCAGCACATTTAATGCGACGGGCAACTACAACGATGGACACCATGGTTCATTGCTTCCAGGAAACTCAGACCGGAACTCTTCCACGTGAAAGCCAGGCAGACACACTGATCATCTCTGATAGGGCAGCTGACACAGTCATCCTGGAGAGAACCTGTGGAGAAAGTGCAACAAACTCTCTGGCAGATGAGCAAGCAACACGATTAGGCTTCCTCAATAGTCATGGCATCAGTGAGGCTGAGTTTCTCACGGATGATCGGTCCAGTTCAGAAGGGGAAGGACTCATGCAGGAACTGAGCTCGGGTGACTTGCTGGAAGCGGCTGGGGGTACCAGGCCTAAGGACAAAGAGTCTTTGATCACTGATGGGGACACTGGCGACTCCCAGTTGGAACAAGTACCACACACACCAACAGCTAAGTACTGTTGCACATCACCCATGACACCAGCATCTGGGCGCACCATGCGGTATAGCATCAGTAGGCTCTCTGCCTCCCACAAGCCTCAGAAGCTGGCTGACCTGTCTTACACCCCAGGTGGGCGGCCCCTGGTTCCCAGCGAGGAGCAGCCTGTCGAATACCTGTACACTGATATCGAGAAGGGACACGAGCTGATCGAATGCCACGTGCCGCCCACCACCAACGTCACTCTTAGTTCCGAAACCAGCCTGGCCACAAGCGATGACACCGTGCTGTACGACTGGCGTTCCCTGCAGCTCAGTCTTGGGAAAGGAAAGGAGAACGAGAAGCCCAAGAAGGAGATTCTGCTGGATGCAGCTGGCCTGACAGACAGGGAGCTAAGGAGGAGGTTGCAGGAACTAGGAGAGCAGCCAGGACCCATCAGCCGGCTCACCCGCCCAGCGTACATCAACAAATTGAACAGTCTGCTTCAGGAATCCAAGCAGCCTGCTGCCCATAACACAGGTAAAGTCACAGACACAGTGGGTGTTTCTCAGTATGCGTACCTGAATGTACTTGTGCACCTGTTTTATCTTCCATTGGTAAAGACCAATTGCAGTACTCAAGAGCAGAAGTACAGGTGATGGTAAAAATCCCCTGATATCGTTCTTGCCACACCCCAAAAATCAAGGATACGTTGGTTGAATCCTCACTAAACGAGACTAATCCCATTATTCATTGCTCCTCAAGTTCATACTTGGGAAGCAAGTTAGCAAGATTGGTCTTACCAAGACCATAAGTAGAATCTTTGCAGTCTTGATATTGAGAAACATCCAATGTAGAAATGACCCATAGCTGGTGAATCGATAAGACATACAGATTAAGCATACTGAATCTATATTGGACTAAAGGCAGGAATACATTATTTGAATTTAGCAGTATTAATCATTCCTTTTTCCTATGTTATTTCTAATGTATTTGGCTGCATTCTCTAGGCTACAGCTTAGAACTAGCCAATGCCCTGGAGACCTTCACTCTGCCAGACTGCCAGGCTGAGGAGATGGCCCTGTGTCAGCAGTTTGACCAACCTGACCAGAACAGGAAGTGGCGGGAAGGAATCACCAAGTCGAGCTTTAATTATTTGCTGCTTGACCCAAGGTACAACAGGTTACCAGATTGCCTTATATTGATAAATTAGACATGGATTTTATTCTTCTTCACAATAGTTCCACAATAGTTTGGTAGCAAATCCAAATTAACGAGATGCTTGTTTCTCCTGATGCAGAGTGACGAAGAACCTGCCATCTCGTAGCTCGTCCATAACACCCGCAGAGTGTTTCCACACCTTCATCAATGCCATCTTCTACATAGGGAAGGGGAAACGGTCTCGTCCATACAGCCACCTCTACGAGGCCCTGGAGTATCACCGAGGGGACAAAACCTCAAGGGTGAGATACTCTGTGAATACTACACCAATGCTTCTCAAAGAGCTCCTTGGGCACCCACAGAAAGCCCATGTTTTTGATCCCTTGGGACCTGAGAGGGAGCACAAATGTGGAATGTATGATAAGGATCTGGGAGGTAGCAAAAACATAGACTGTCTAGAAACGTGGACTGTCTGCCAGGGAACTGGTGGGGAGGGGGAAGTGGGAGAAAAAACGTGGCCTGTCTGGAGGTCCCCAAGGACCATGGCAATAGATGTTAGGGTAATATAATAGGAAAAAAAGTCGATCACATATAAGCCTCTTTAAATACTGCAGTGCCATCAATGGCAGTGTTCTGGAAAGGCAACCAGATCCATGTCATAGGTTGAGGGCAGATTATATGAAACGTTATTTGTGCTGTTGGGGGGTGTCTTTGCTGCGCATAAAGGGGTGCAAGAAAGAGAGAACAGGACGATAACTTTCTTGTGGCCACAGACTGTGGGCTCAGACCTTAGGATGGGAGGAACCGGAAGATGGTTCCCACTTCAAAGCTTCCTCTACATATGTAGCGGGGAAATTAATTAAATGATCCCATCTGATCTGTCCCCCACAGCACCACTACCATGTCATACAAAGACATTAGCAAGTCTTCCTTTACCTTGGCATATGTCTATATATAGGTGTACACGTTTGCCTTTAGAGATCTTGAATAGTTGCATTAGGATATAGTGTTTGTCTGACTTCCTCCCTCTGCCTTCTGTAGAAGCTGTGCTCTAAGGTGCAGCACATCCTGCAGGTGTGGGGGGCAGGCCAAGGGGTCATCTCCCTGCACTGCTTCCAGAACGTCATCCCCGTGGAGGCCTACACCCGCGAAGCTTGCATGGTGGATGCCATTGGTAAGCTGAGACCGCGGTGTGTAAAATGCCTAGTAGTGGGTAATTATTAGACGCACAATGTCTCAGTGGGCCTCTGTTCATAGTGGGGTACCACAGGGTTCAGTTTTAAGACCACTATTATGCCTAATATACTTTAACGATATTGACACCAATATATACAGTAAACTGGTTAAATTTCAAGGTGGGTGGTGTAGCAGGTACTGAACTAGCGGCAAATAAGCTACAGCGGGATCTTGGTTTAATTAGCGACTGGGCCGATACCTGGCAGATGAAATTTAACATAGACAAATTTAAGGTCCTCCATGTAGGGAGCAGAAATATAAAGTACAGGTATTTTATGGGTCCTACTGAAATTAAGGTAGCTGATTATGAGAGGGACCTGCTTGTGTATGTCAGCTGTTCAAACCCAGGTGTGAGGATTCCTCAGCCAATCAGTCCTCTAATTAGTAATATAATTAGGGAGTTGCAGCGAAAACCCGCATACACACCGGCCCTTTGCGGATAAGATTGTCCACCCCTGTCTTAGAGGACTGTCATACGAGGAAGGTTAGTTGAGCTAAATCTGTTCAGCCTCACGCAAAGGAGATTAAGGGGGGACATGATCCAGGTATATAAGATTCTAACAGGTCTGAATGCTGTTGAACTACAAAGTTACTTAGATCAAAAACAAGAACTCATGGCCATAGGTGGAAATTAGCAGGAGAACATTTTAAACTGGATTTGAGAAAACACTTCTTAGAGCATGGAATAGTCTTCCTGTTAGTTCAAGCTAAAACTTTGGGTTCCCTTAAGTCAGCTGGGTAAGAATATAACAAGTTTAAGCTATTAGTTGAGTTCTCCCCAAATGAGCCTGATGGGCTGAATGACGTCCTCTCATTTGTAAATTTCTTATGTTCTTCCTCTGAAGGCGTTTTTGAAGGCAAAGATGACATCGATGTAACCCAACTCTATAGCTGTCCTACATTGTTGCTCCTTTGAACAGGCCTAAGGTCTTTAAACTGTGCTTATTTCAGTATCGTGGAATGTTAGCAGTTGGATAACATTTTCAGTTCATAAAAACGACCTTATTGGTAAAAGGGTATTTGGGGTTTAGGCTATAGAATAAGGTGCATGTGTTTTGGTGATGTCACACTCCAAGTCAAAGGGCTCCTCTACAAGCTTATGGTGCCAGCTTAGGGCTGTACTTCATTTAATGTGGGGGCCGATGCCACAGGGCTGATGGACTGTAGTCATGGTCTCAAGGGCTCGGCACCATAATGAATGTAGCCAATGGTGTGTTGGGAAACCTGCACTCTTTCTCCGTCCTGATTATCGTCTGTTCTTCTCCTGCTGTTTGTTTTCTGGTACAAGGTCTGAAGATGCTCACCAACAAAAAGCGTGGGGACTACTATGGCGTGGTGTCCACTCGGCCCCTGAAAAGGCGCCGTGAGCTGGGTGTTCACCTGCTCTATCGCGCCATGCAGATCTTCCTGGCAGAGGGAGAGCGCCAGTTGCGGCCAGCAGATATTTAAGTGAACACCGTTTGGACCATGCGTGACTGAGGTGACCCTGGCAGAAGTTATGGACAATCCATGATTTCTCTGCTGGACTCAATACAGTTAATAACTGGTAGCATAGATGCCTTTATTCCAGAAAACTCATGGTGATGACATTGATTTTTATGTTTTTTATTACTTAAATTACAGATTCCAGTCAAATGCCACAAGGATAGCTGCAGAACACTTTACTGCATCATATCCCTAATCACCCCGATAGATAAAACTGTAGCTTCGGAGAAAGGCGTCTGCCAGTAATTATCTTAAAAGGAAAACCTGTGAGTAGCACAAACAGACCACGCTTCATCGTCACAGTAGAGGCTACTGCTTCATTCAGTTTTATGCACAGATGATGGTTTTTCAGTATATTCTTATCGCTTACTTTTGTAATCACTTTATTCTAGTTTTAACTACATAAACTACATTTTTAAAAATGGGAAAGTATTTCAAATGGCTGCAGAAAAAAAGTTGCAAATGAAATGCAAAATAGCATTAAAAGTTTGAAGAGCACTGTGATCGTAAAGGGTTCAACTGGAATCTTAAATCTTGGGAATTATGTGTTTTTTCTCTGTATAACCCTTCCTGTTGTCACTCTTTGGAAGTGGTGGTTTCTGAAATAGCAGTATCGTGTTTTCCGTATTCTGTATATAGTTACATATCTGTTGCAAAGTGGTTTGATGATGTGAGTTCAACTTGTGGAAAAAAAGTAGCTTCTTAATTTGCCCCAAACACAAAGCTAAGAAATGTTTCACGATAGCACCTTTTTATAACCAGTTGTAGTCTTAGTTTCCTTGTTGGGGGAGGGGGGGGTGTGAATCTGAGCCACAGTTACTGGGTTTTGACCAAAGCGTCACACTATAGAATGCACTGGATACAGAAAACACAAGCCGGAAATGTCAGCTTTTGTGTACGTTCAACATTCATGTTGTGTTGGGAGTCGCTGTCTATAAAGCAGGTTATCATGTTGTACTTTGTTCAGGATCTAAGATGATCAGGTACAGAGTGTAAATCATTCAGGTGAAACATAATGATCGTCGTCGCAGAGGTGTGGAAATGATCACAATACGATTACATCTCGCAGTAGGCATTAAAACTTTTATTTGCAGTAGCTTGGATAAGCGTTAGACACATCTGTTCAGATATTTTTGTAGGCAATTAAAAAGTATCAATGATCTGTATTTGCCTCGTCTTTGGGGGGGGGGGGGGGGGGGGGGGGGGGGGGGGGGGGGGGGGGGGGGGGGGGGGGGGGGGGGGGGGGGG
>JABFEA020000036.1:1282269-1293644 GCA_019775915.2 Cyphomyrus plagiostoma | reverse complement strand
AGCGGACGATTGGGGCAAGACAGGGGTAATGTTGGGATAAGATCTTTATCGTTTTGGAAGCCATTAAGAAAAAAAATTTCTCTTCTTGTTTAATCCTGTTCATTTTGTGTTTAAATGCTTAGAAAACATATTTGGCTGTATTTTTGGGGGGTCCGGGAACCAATTAATTGGTTTTCCATTATTTCTTATGGGAAAAATTTGATTAGAACTCAAACTTTTCAGGATTGCATCCGGAGTCCGGAACGGATTAAGTTCGAGAACCAAGGTACCACTGTATTTTTATTGATTGTTCATTAGCTCTATTAATACAAAAGTTATGAACAGTTCTGATTATATATTCTGAGGAGATACTATTTATATCTAATTTTTGTCATTAGGTAATGTGGCAGTTTTAAATGCAAACTGTGAGGCAAAGCCAAAATATTACAGGATATCAGCAGATGAGCAGTTCAACAATCCACTGCAGTCAATCTGTTTTGTAACCTAAGGAAAAAAAATCATGTTTCCTTTAAACAAGGTGGGGTGCATTCCAGTGGTTTAAATCTAAAGGCAACACAAAAACCACAAACGGAAAACACCACATGTCATGTAGCAGAACAACTAACATGAGCTTTTACTGTGCATGCCATGAATGGTGTGAATTAGCCTTGGTTTTTGGTCCAAATAGACCTAAAATTCAGAGAAGCTACTTTATGAAAACACTTTGCTCTCAAACTGTTATTCGAAAGCAATGCAACAATTGAAGTTCACTACAAAATAATCTCCAACAAATCATTATAACCAATTCTACAAGTTTATGGCTGGCAGAGTTAGGAGGAGACCTTAAAACAAATTATCTAAAAGCCAAAATTCAACTGCTTCAGAAAGCAAGAAAACGTCTAAATGTCAGGAGACGCAAACTCGTACAGAGTTTGAGCATTGTTAGTAAGAGATCAAGGATCTTTGCTTATAAAATAATCAATTTCTATGAAAAGAAGGAAGTCGGTAATACTTCAAGATAGCAAATAATATTGCTCTCAGGTCAGAGGTTTGGTTCATTTTTGCTCAAAAGCTAATATGACAATATAACAAGACCTCACATTCCAATCATCTAATCGCTTCTGCTGGTGGTGATCATAAGCAGGCATTCAGATCATCTCAGACCGTGCAGGTAACACACGTGGCGGACCCCCAGTGAGAAAGTCACACAGGATTCCTCTGGTCTGCAGGAGGGACCCGGAGTACCTGAAGTACACCATGTTCAATCTGCCCGTTTTGCTGAGGAATCTGACCAGATCTGCTGATAGCAGAGAACTATTCGGGGAGTAACAAACACTTCAATCTGTCATTCTGAGTGAGCTCTCCCAGCCCAGAAATCACCTGTCTGCAAAAACGCTGAGGTGGCAGCCAACTTTCACTGTAAATTTTCTTTGAAATGTAAGGAGATCATAAATGAATTTACGTACCAGTTTACCAACATTTGGTTTTTACTGGGATGTGGCCATACAAAGACTGACACCCAGAGACATGTTACCATGGATGTCTAAAACAGTAGCATTTCAAACTAAAAAACATGGAAGATGTTTGTAAAATAACAAGATGTCAGCTCGTCTTGTGTGTAAAAATAGCTTGATGTTTATCTGTTTTTAAGAGTTGACGTCTACACACATATTACATCGTATACATATTATTACTACACAAAGTAGTATAGCGTAATTATGGTTGACACTACAATGATACTAATAGTCAAATAACAATTAATGACTTGTTATTGATGAGCAATGAGTTACTCTATGCTTATCGATTTGTGCGTAGATTTTAAAAAAAGCATGCTAATTATGTACAATTAATAGGTATGTACGTGGTCAATGGGTTTTATTTAGCATAGTTTAACGTGTATAATACGTGTATAGGCCTATTGTCATTTTTTTTATCTTATGTAAATTATCTGGGCATGTATAAATACAGCCAAACGACCATTTGGATTATATCCATTCCCCGTCATTTTCCATTACATGTATTCTATACACTGGAGCCTCATAAAATAAATTCTCTAGTGTACACGCAGTACATTTATTAAGTGAACATGAAGATTTCTGGAAATGCGCTTTTTCAGAGGGACCATTTAACTCGAGTCTGCTGGGTGCTGGTTTGTTGTCCGCAATACAGATCTGGGTCACTGCAGTAATTCACAGGTTTTCTTAAAGAATTAATGTGGTTTTGTGTGTTCGTGAGCAGTACAAAGGGAAATGTGCAGCCTTGAAAAATATTAACGCGTAGGTAAAATATACTTACCTGCACTGCATTAAAACAGGTATCAATTACTGCATTTTCGCTAGTGCACTGAATGAGTGAAGGACCAATTGATGCAGCAAATTGTCGGCAAACGCCAGAAGGGATTTCAACCCTTTGTCAACCATTCCATTTCTTTATGACAAAACTATATTATATATAAAGCGCAGCGTTTTATGAGCCAAATCGCAAATAACAAATTTATTTAATTACGAAAACGGCGGTAATATCCCGTAAATATAAAAGCGTCGCATTATAACCAAAATAATGTAGCTGTAATGTGACAGGCTTCGGTTCATTCATTATATTTTTTCTAGCGCTGATACCATCACACGAAACAGACACCTAAGAATACCAACATTTTTCTGCAATAAATCAAAGCTTACCTTTAATTTTCGAGATGAGAAACGTCGAAAGATGGTAGGGTTTCCTAGATTATGTCAACCAAACGTCGTGGGAAAAAAGACCTGCTTTAATCTGTTGCAGCCAATCCAATAATCTAATTTAACTGGAATCGTCTCTGCTGCACCTCGCTTCTCTATCCCCATCTGTGTCTCACATGATGCTGTTGTTATGAGCTGTGCTTCGCTATAGATGACAGGCAAATAATTTGTAGATCGGTATGTTTCGATTGACAGACTGACTTTCCCATGTACATGTTTGTGCGATGCATGTACCTGTCCGCACCCCCATCCCCAACACACCCGAGCACGCCCTGCTGTTCCTTCGTCCTTGCGCTGGTGCAGCCGTAAAACCCGCCCCGGGTGCTCGACTGACAGGCACGTGGGCCAGTTAGAGTGAGCTCTGAAAGGCTTCGCAACTGTTACTGTACCTTGGCATTTCTGCCAACAAACAATAGTAGTTGATGACTGAAAAACGATTCTTTTGAATGGTCGTATATATTTTTTAATGCAAAAGAAAATGTAATTTTTTGGAATATTATAACCTACGCTATTCCTAGAATGAATTGAGTATTCATCATTACAAAGGTTGTATTTGCATGAAACACAGTTAAATAACATCACTCACTTAATGTTAACCTATATTGGAAATATGTTTTAATATTTAAAATGTAATTCGCAGCAATTGGAAAATTGCAAAAAAGTGCTTTGTACAACATTTAAAGAAGCTTTAAACACTTCTTAAAGTTAAACACTACAAAGCTTACCTGAATATTTAATTCAGGTATATTTTCAAATTGCCTAGAATAAACTACGAAGCACGCTCACTTGTTTTCCCTTCTCAGTATCACAGCGACAGCTCTCTTTCTGTTGCTAAGTAACCATTTCCTGGGATACCTACTGCATCCACCGAACTAACATGGTTTCATTTCATGGACTGTACTGTAAATAAGGGCCTTGCGATTTTTATTTACTGGGAGGAGATAAATAATGTATAAAGAATGTACAAGTCTTAAAGTGAAAAATGTAGATAAGAGGAACCAGTTCTGAGGTAACCCAAGCACAACACAAGATAGCAGTAAGTGCTGTGATTGCAGATGTGTGAAAATGGCCTGTTATCTGAGTCAGTCCTGGCCAATATACATCTGACTAATATAATCCCTTGGCACTCACCTTCCTACCACTTGTACGCTACAGATTGACGATGAGCCCATATCTTCCAGGAAACAGAGGGCACAAAACAAGGGACAGACTGCTACTCCACTGCACATCAAAGGCAGTACCATGACAGATTTAGGAAGGTCGATTTATGTATGTATGTATGTTTTTAACCTGTGGAAGGAAATCAAAGTACTCAAAAGATCATGCAAACTCACACACAGTATGGGGGTGGGACACCAACCCCCAGACTTGGCTCTTCGCAATCGCATCACTGAATTATAATAGCTGTTAGAACATCACTGACAACCTTTTTCTTTAGTAAAAAGTAGCAAAGCTGACAAAAGAATATACCAAATAAACTTGTCGAATAGTGAATTCGTGGGCTTGACCATTCCTGAAACGAGGATTAATACGTTACAAACTACATTTCCCATACGCCCATCAGGCGCGTTCACCCCGCAGAACCGTCTCCGTTATAACATCTCGCGAGATTTAGGAAAAGTTAGGAATGACAGGCAGAGCTCGGTCCAATTGTCACGCGAGTTCCCCCGAGTTCGCTTGGCGTTCCTAAAGTCAATAGTATGGAAGCCACGGGTGCCCACTAGTAACTCGCACATCCAGTGGATATCAACAATTTATTCACGAAAGCTCGTTGTGAATTGAGTCAGAGATGGTGGGTTTCAGATAACGGGGTTCGCTGGTGCATGACCACGTAGACCTGATGTCCTTTTTCTGATAGTAATGGTGACCCGCAGGTGCTGTTAGGCTGGATCATCACGAGTAGTCGCGACAGATTTCAACCACGGCTGCTGGCTAACGCGATAAACAGACTAGATGGAATTACAGAGAGGGTATATTTCTCTAGTGAGCAGCTGTAGTTTAACACTGTAGGTAATGAAATTAAGTTTGTGATCTCGGTTAAGGTCACGTAGGATTGAATTTAAACGATCTATGTCGGGTTAGCACAAATAACGTAGTATGGATAAGGTAAAGCATTAATGGTCTGACCATTTTTATGCTTAAAACTCTAGTTAATAATGTAATATATTGATGGTAGATGGCCGTTTTTGACCACTGGCTTACTAGTATGCAGTCTAAATGAACAGGTTACATGCAGCAGCTTAGTCAGAAGTCACCCTTTGTCTTAGTTGTTAACGTATTTGTTTCAATATTATAGGGGTGTTTCATATAGTCACTGGAAAATTATGTTAACTGGCTAATTCAGGTGTAAGGTCGGCAGAAATGCTTTGCCGGTTATCTTGTGGCTAGCTCCCCGCCCTTAATTCATGTCAATTATATTGTTTCTAAATGCTTTATTAGCAAAAACATTGAAAAACACTTTGTCCAGCAAACATGGATTTGTTTCGTTTTGCAATGGCTGGAAAGTGTAAACATCAGAATAAGCAAGTTACTACACAGCAGGACATTGCTATTTCATAGTTTGCTTTTTCAAATGTAAATAATAACCTTTCTCGATTGAGTCCTTTCAACGTAAAGACTTAGAGTAACTCCAGTTTATCACTTAACATCCTCATAATCTCTGTGCGCTAATTTAGACCTTCGAGAAACTAAATCCTGTAATTGACGGATCATTACTTTACATTTCAGCTGCCCGGTATCTTGCTGTCTGAGGTTTTCCACACTGTTGAAAGTAATCACTAAAATGATTGTGTGGTATTTTCCTGTATAGGCAGATTTTCTGAAAGGCCTTCCTGTCTACAACAAGAGCAATTTCAGCAAGTTTCACGCAGATTCTGTCTGCAAAACTTCGGTGAGCATTTCCGGTTTGTGTGGGGAGCGCTGATCCTGACAGCCTGTCTGCCAGTAAACTCAGGTCTGGGGGAGCCATGAGAGGCCTGGGCACCATTAGTCAGTTACTTAAGTGTTTTTGTTCTTAAATTCAGTAGATTTCATACATCCCGTATCTTTATAGTGCTGACTGGGGTTGCCGGTAAATGTGAAGTTTAAGACGGTACGGTATCACCATTTTGGTAATTTCGATACTTTTATTTTTTTGCCTCTTTCTACCCCGTACTCTGAAATGCGCCTTTAAGAGTGCTTCTGTGCCAGTGTTATGTCATAAAATCTTACCTATCGAGCCTTCTGCTCATGTGCAGTTCCACCGTTTTTGGATTAGGGTTAGGTTTTCGGGGTTAGGGTTTAGGTAAGGATTTGGGGGGTTAGGGTAAGAGAGAGTTCTAACCCTATCGATTAGCACTACGGTAGCATTTTTCGACAAGGTAGCATAAATCGACAGAACACCGGCAGCTCATGGGCACACAGCATTAAGTTAAATCTGAGAAAAAATTATTAGGGCTTCGACAACAGCCCAAACAGCGCTGAAACTTGTGGAAAACAAAGTCGTGTTTAGGGCAAGTGACAGTGGAAAGGTGGAGTCCCCTTCCACACTTTCATGCAAACGGAACTTCCTTCATGTGCGGCAGCAGGCTGTACGTCTAATCTTATTCAACATTAGATGCATGTGCATCCCGATTTGTACAGGGAATTCCAGGAACGGAAGGTATGCATGATGATCACTTGAATATGCTGAAAATAAGATTGTCTAATGTCTACTTAGGCTGACGAAAAATTTCCTCTGGCCAGGATTTATAAAACTGTGAGAAATGTCTGAGATTTCATATTATTTTAATATGATGTACAATTTCTGTAGTTATCGTAAAAATAGGTTTTGCACGTTGTATGCAGCCCCTAATTTTAAAAATAGTTTTGCGTTCCCTCGCAGTATTTTTGCGTTACTAATCATTATTAATGGGTGCAATTACAAATAGATACATAAATCAAAGTTACATGGTAGGTACTGTCCCCCCCCAATTTAATGCTTAAAGGAAACTAAAATGGATACGCCTGTATCGTTTAGGGTTATACTTATTAAATGGTAAATGGACTGCATTTATATAGCGCTTTTATACTCTTCCGAGTACTCAAAGTGCTTTACAATTTATGCCTCACATTCACCCATCCACACACACAATCACACACCGGTGGCGGAGGCTGCCATGCAAGGTGCCAACCTGCACACCGGGGTTCAGCATCTTGCTCAAGGACACTGTGATGGGGTCAGGAGAAGGCGGGGCTCGAACCAGCAACCCTCTGGTTGCCGAACAACAGCACTGCCCTCTGCACCACCATCTTCCCCACAAGTCCATAAATAGTCCATAAATTCTGTCTTTTGTACTTTAAACGGACACAGTACAGTTATTACTCCTAGTATTATTAGTGGAAAACGTACTGCGAGGGAATGCAAAACTGTTGAATATAGTGTGAATATTTGTTTTTTGCATTTGTACTGAACTGATACGAAACTGGTACCGTTACCAATCTAGCATGCCAGGTATCGAACCCAAAACCCTGGTTCCAAGTTGTGAGAGTGCTTCAGATTTGTTAGCAGAGCTGCTCTTGTACTTTCTAGTTTTATGAATATCCGATTTGAGCAGCTCCAGTCTTATAGCTCTTACAGAATCAGCCTCTAAGGTTTTCACAGGATGAGCTGCTGCATTTTGTTTATTGTGGTTATTTATTTTTTTAACAGAATAGGAGGCCGTCAGTGTACCTTCCTACCCGGGAATACCCTTCTGAACAGAGTGAGTCTTCTATTACAAATGCAGTTTTACTAAGTTCAGAAATAAATGGTAGAAGCTTCCTTAATGTTACACCTTCATTTTACTTTTGTTTCCAACTAATTTTGCATCAACCATGGGTCCATCAAATTAATATGAATGTGTAGAATTTTTGGTTGGGTAGGCAAATAATTTTTTTTTTTTTTTTTTTTTTTTTTTTTTTTTTTTTTTTTTCTTTCCGCATTCTAAATTTTGGATGGTAATTCAGTGTGATTTGACACTACATTGGATGGTAATTCAGTGTGATTTGATTAATCTCATTAATCAGTCTTATGTGTATTTTGTGCATATTAAGGCAATCTTTGCCTTAAAAATGCCTGTATTTCAATTATGTATTTCAATTCAATTATGCCAGTAGAGTAATTCCTTCATTCTGCTCCTTGTGCAGCTTTGTCGTCTCACCCCTCAGGGTTGTGAGCTTCAGTCCCACCTCTCTGTGTTGAGTTTGCCCTTTTCTCTCTGCCTCATTCAGCTTTATTCTGGGCACTCCAGGTTTCCCCCATAAACCAAAGACTTGCAGTTAGTCTAATTGCTGCCTCAGAATTAATTGCCCGTAGCGTGTGAATGTGTGTGACACACCGGCATTACATAGGCTCCAGGTTCCCTTGCCCCCCCCGCCCCCGGATATGACACTGGAATGGGTGGGTGTACTTAATTGATCCCAAGCAGGAAATTTTGAGAAAAGTTTGCACAAAGACAAGGTTAACTAATCAGAGCCCCAGTGTCCTGTGTTAGCCAGACACACTAACCGTTACACCAGTGAGGAAAGGATCACACACTCTCCCTTTATCTTCTTAGCTACCAGCCTGGTCTGCTCTGCTAAATAGCTTGTTTTTCCCCAGAATCGTGAAGGAAGCTTATTAGCTATAGTGTTAATATAGGGCCGGTTAATTCACTGAATGTAAATGTAAAGAAGAAGACCTACGTTACTGCTTTGAGTAAAAGCGTTTTCTATAGCACTGATCCAGGTACGCTTGGTGTTTAGGACAAACTGAATTCCTTTTTCTTTTAGTCATCGTTACAGAGAAAACGAACATTCTCCTCCGCTACCTGAATCAGCAGTGGGACAAAAAAGTAAGAGACATGGAAAACACGAAATATTCAAGAACATGAATAACGAGGCATATTACTTAGATGATTAATTACGTGTTAAAATATTTAGAATACAATGTAATAATGTGGTGGTTTAGCTTTTTCAGTTTCAGGTTTATTCGGTGATGATTGTAACTTTGGGTTAAACTCTCTCTTCATTGGAACAGAATGCAGCCAAGAAGAGGGAATGGGGCCAAGAAGGAGGAGAGAGTCCCACCCCCCCTCGGAAAATCGCCAGAACAGACAGCCAGGAAATTAATGACGACACCTAAGTGTCCTGACACTCAGGCTCAAGTTTTCATAAACGATACAAGTACAGTGCAGACATAATCATTGTATGTTCAGTTTCTTTATCGTTCAGTTGCTTCCTGTTATGGTTAAAATGCCTTTTTTCCAGTTGTACTGCCCAGGCTTGGCCACAAGGGGTGCTGTAACTCTTCTCTCCATGAGCTGACACGTCCTGCAAAACGAGGGTAATTCTA
The DNA here is from genome assembly GCA_019775915.2 of Cyphomyrus plagiostoma. Taxonomy (NCBI): domain Eukaryota; kingdom Metazoa; phylum Chordata; class Actinopteri; order Osteoglossiformes; family Mormyridae; genus Cyphomyrus; species Cyphomyrus plagiostoma. The sequence continues at coordinate 1,284,599 of JABFEA020000036.1, read as the reverse complement.
GGGAAAATGTCTGTTATGTTGATGCTCAACAGGGTCATTTGTTTTTAGTTTTGTGGAATGTTTTGCTGCCTGTAGCAGTGAATTATAATTTTGTTCATATTTCAGCTGTGGTGAGTTATTGACGTGACTTGCCTTAGGACAGTTTGAATAATGATGCATCCAACAGCTCGCCTTCCGTTGGGAGCGTGAGGGTGTCGGCTGAACCAGGCTGGAATGTTTGAGTAATCGGAACACAAATTGGGAATCGCGTTGCTGAGGGCCGGCATTGTCATGTTTTTGTTTAATCATTTGGGTCCGTCAGGTAGTTAGTGAATAAGCAGAGTGGATTCTGAGAAGCATGTTCACTTTGAGTTGGAGTGTCGGTCATAGACGTTTTGGGATTGTAAAGATGCATATTTTGTAACAGGGAGATTTGTGATGCTGAGTAGCGAGACAGTGGGCAGGCAGCAGCCAGCTGTATGGTGTCTCAGTGTGGGTATGTTTCTGAGGCTGTGCCCTTGTCAGGCATTCTGTGCCACACTCATCAGTGTTCGGTGAATGAAGGTAGCTCATTGTGCGAGTGAGCGGCTGCCCACAGGTGACCCCAGGCCTGTTGAGGCGAGTCACCCAGACTGCCGCACCGTCTCCTTAAATCTTTGTCTTGGCTGGAATCAGATAGTCTTGATCGAAATATTTCCTTTATCTGGTCGTAAATTTTAGGCTAAACCTGCTTTAAAAAAGGAAGCCAACTGCACAGCTTCCTAAGGGAGCTTTTGGAATGTCAGATCCTATGTGGGACTTGGTATGTTGCTGAATGAACATAGGGCTGTTTTTGCTTCTTAGAATGTTATATGACAGAAGTTGGATTATACACTAAATGTTTGGCTGAGGTTTAATGATACTGCATGCAGGTTGTTTAATTCTAGAAGCTTCAGGAGATTGCCATATTTTAACATTATGCTTTCTGTTCATTAAGTAGCCCCAAAGCTGCATAACCACTGTTTGTGATGTATTGTTCCTGTTTCAAATGCACAACCAAGATGGTGAGATTACAAGTAACATGGTTCTTGTCGTTGCTCGGAAAGGAAAGTCGCCCAGGAGAGCAGATATTGGATACGGTGCATAATATGCAGTTGCATAATGACCTATTGCCTTTAATGCAGCAAAGTTATGCTGAAAGCAGTGTTTTATTTCCTTGGATTGTTCAGAGTTTATAATGCGTAGTGTGGCTGTTTTAAAATGTGTAATTTTGCTCTGTCAGATTTTTTTTTTCTGGCTTAGTGGCAACGAGGGCCCTGGTACTTCTAGACAGGTCAAATCTTGCCTCAGTTACTACTTTCCATCCATCGCTCCATCCATCCGCCTGATTCAGTGCAAGGTTGCGTGGTGACTGGACCCTACCCCATGAAACGAATGCTTTTGCTTACTTGAATGCATGATGTATTACAGTATAGAGAAACACATTTGCACAGTAATGCAAACTATTTACTCAGTATTACTTAATATTGCAGGTTGGTTTCTCCTAGACATGGGAGCTCTGAATTCTGGGAATGGGTTCCTGTGTTTCTCCCCAGCCCAACCCTAAGCCTCGGATAGCTCAGCTGCATTTTCCGTTGTAAAGCATAATGCATGCTTTGTATGTATGTGATTGTAATAACTTTTTTTTCCCTTTCTGGTCTTTTTATAAATAATTCTTTTGTACTACTTTGGGTTTAAATATTTCAGTAATAGCTTTGAATAAAATCTAAAACTGGTTCTTGTGTATAAAACTTGCACAGTTGTAAACTTTTGGAAGTGTGTGTTTGTATATGAAAATGGTAGAAGACGTGTATCTGCTGAGGTGTTTTGTAAGCCATTATTAAATCTTTCATTTGTTTAACAGTGACGTAATCTGCCGAACAGCCCCCGCTTTCTATTCTTTGACTGTAGAATGTTCTAAGGCAGTCTCTCTCAGCCTGATTCTTGGGGAATCCCTGACAGTCTACGTGTGTGTGCTGGTCCCATGTTCTAAGGCAGTCTCCCTCAGCCTGATTCTTGGGGAATCCCTGACAGTCTACGTGTGTGTGCTGGTCCCATGTTCTAAGGCAGTCTCTCTCGGCCTGATTCTTGGGGAATCCCTGACAGTCTACGTGTGTGTGCTGGTCCCATGTTCTAAGGCAGTCTCCCTCGGCCTGATTCTTGGGGAATCCCTGACAGTCTACGTGTGTGTGCTGGTCCCATGTTCTAAGGCAGTCTCTCTCAGCCTGATTCTTGGGGAATCCCTGACAGTCTACCTGTGTGTGCTGGTCCCATGTTCTAAGGCAGTCTCTCTCAGCCTGATTCTTGGGGAATCCCTGACAGTCTACCTGTGT
>JABFEA020000036.1:1254530-1266054 GCA_019775915.2 Cyphomyrus plagiostoma | reverse complement strand
GTGTATCACGGGGCACGAGGTCGGGGACACCCCGGATGGGATGCCAGTCCGTCACGGGGCACGAGGTCGGGGACACCCCGGATGGGATGCCAGTCCGTCACGGGGCACGAGGTCGGGGACACCACGGACGGGATGCCAGTCCGTCACGGGGCACGAGGTCGGGGACACCCTGGACGGGATGCCAGTCCGTCACGTGGCACGAGGTCGGGGACACCCTGGATGGGATGCCAGTCCGTCACAGGGCACACACTCAGACACAAACTGCAGCCAGTTCAGAGACTCCAGGCAGCTGTTCATCAATATAAGTTGTGTACAAATTCAGGCTGTGCTGTTTGTTCATTTTTCAGAAAGAAAAACATCAAATTTCTTTAAATTTTTTTTGTAATTACATGAGAAACAGCCCAGATTTCTGAGGATCCCTTATCATGAACATCCAGAGCCTTGTTTTACCATAAAACTGGTTTTATACTTGTTTAATATATTGTGTCTGTCCATCCATCTGTCTGTTCTGGGTCGTGGAGGTTCCTGGAACTTATCCCAGAGAGCACAAGGCCAGGCTACACACTGGATAGTCTGTTTCAATGCATATACACATTCTCTAGGGGCAATTTAGAAACATCAATTAGCCTAAGGGTGTGTCTTTGCACGGAAATCAGATCACATAGAGGAAACCAGTCCAGCACTGGGGAAAACATAGAGAGAGACAGCAGAGGGCGATTTGCAACCCCCAGCTGGGCATTGGGAGCCAATAACACCGTCCAATGAGCCGGAGTGCTTCAGTTATAACTGCATAAATTATTTCATTATTCTGAGAGTAATTAGGGCTAAAAGCACTTATCTTATTGACTGGGGTGTATAAGATATCTTTGTGTACCACATTTAACCGGCTGGTTAGGGGACCTGCTGTACCTTCCCAGCAATCGAGGATGACTGCCCCCCCCCCCATCCATAATCTTCATCCCTGACGGCAGCTGTGCAAAATGTCTCATTACAGGAAAATGTCCACTCCCTGCTGGCACTCCAAGCAGGACATGAAAGGGGAGATCTCTCCCTAACCCGCCCAGTGCGAGTGCACAGCAGGAAACAAACCTCAGAGGCACATGTCTGATAAATCTGACCTGCAAGCCTACTGAATTACGGACTCTTCCTCAGTCCCCCCCGCTAACATACTGTAGCGTGTCCAGGCTTCTCGCCTCGGACAGCTGGCCTTCTCCGCCCGTGTGCCGCCTCGCCTCCGACGGCCCCGCTTTTCCGCCCGGGTGCCGCCTCGCCTCCGACGGCCCCGCTTCTCCGCCCGGGTGCCGCCTCGCCTCCGACGGCCCCGCTTCTCCGCCCGGGTGCCGCCTCGCCTCCGACGGCCCCACTTCAGAGCACAGAGCACTCAGGCATCCCAGCTGTCTGACTCATGAGTGACTCAGACACTAGCTCAGTTAGCTACATCAGCAGTAACATAAGCCAGCATTAAAATTACACAAATATTCACATAAAAGTCCCAAAAAGAAGAGGTCAATGTGATGAGAAAAAAGGCAGACATGCAACAAAACACAGTACTGCTAAACACTAATGAACAGCATTCATGTTTTTTTTAGCAGCTGCTTTTATCCAAAGCTCGGCACGTCTTTGTGAGGCCAGTGTCAGACACCCCTAGTGGCAGCTGGGGGTTAAGGGCCTTGCTCAAGGACCCAAAGGTAAAATTACTCTGCTGACCCTGCGATTCAAACCAGCGACCTTCGAGTTGCAGGCACAGCCGGCCAGCCCACAGTCACCCAGCATATCCACAGCACCCCACTACAGGTCAGTTTGCTAAAGCCAGCAAGGCTACACAGCAATCAGGATTTGGCGCGTTATCACACCTCACGTAGACCGTTAAGACGATGGCACACATGGGGAAAGGCTGGAAGACGGCGATTATGGGACACAGTGTCTGGCGTTAGGCTTTACAGTCAGGAAGAGCACCATTTAGGTCAAAAGCATCCAACCTCCTCTCTCGCTCATTCATAGAAACGATAAATGGGACCTGTTACACAAAGCCAGGTTACTTGCTCAGCTGGACAACTTGTTGGATTTAAGGAAGTCTGAGCTAAATAGTCTTTATTTCTGTTCACTTACATTTAGCCCATACTACCTTAAATATGACAATTAATCTGGTTAAGCAAGAAATACTGCTTTGTGAAACAGACCACTGTTCCATGCATGTCATTTGGAAAAGTACTTCACACGTCACATGCCGTATTATAAATTATAATGAGCCTCCCTTGGCCAGTCTGGTGATTAATGCAGTCCCACTTTAAAGTGTTCTTTAATGCACTCTGTGTGAGGGACATTTCCATCTGTCTGACTCCAGCTCAATCTCTCTATTACGGAACAGAAAAATCACTCCATCCCGGTACTGGATGATTCTTCTACATGTGCATTTGCCAGAACATTCCATTATATCTCATACACTTTTCCGCAATATTGATGTTGCACACAGCACAATCTGCTAATGTGTATGTATGTATTTGTGTGTGTTTCAAATATTATTTCTAAAGCTACCTGGCGTAATGGAAAGGAGTACATTACAGAATTTGTCAACATTTAAAAGATCCAGAAAACAGTTCAGTTACCAGGAACCTGCCATCTAAATGTGTCTTGCTATCTAAATGTGAAGGGATCCTTCCCTGTTGTAGCAGTGATCATGCTCAGTGAGCTTTTAAGAACATCTTCCCGATACGTTCAAATCCCGTCACACTACACTGCAGTACACATTTCTGCACATTTTTAACCTTCTGCAGTTCTTGCAAAAAAGGAAAACACATCATATTATTTCAGTCAATAAAAGTGATTATAGGCAAGAACCCATCCGTCCAAGCATTTTCTGTACCTGCTTGTCGTATGCTAGGTCCTGGGTGTTCAGAGCCTATCCCAGAAGTCGCAGGCACAAGGCAGGGAGTAACCCAGGACAGGGTACCAACCCATCACAGGGCAGGGAGTAACCCAGGACAGGGTACCAACACATCACAGGGCAGGGAGTAACCCAGGACAGGGTACCAACCCATCACAGGGCAGGGAGTAACCCAGGACAGGGTACCAACACATCGCAGGGCAGGGAGTAACCCAAGACAGGGTACCAACCCATCACAGGGCAGGGAGTAACCCAGAACGGGGTACCAACCCATCACAGGGCAGGGAGTAACCCAGGACGGGGTACCAACCCATCACAGGGCAGGGAGTAAACCAGGACGGGGTACCAACCCATCACAGGGCAGGGAGTAACCCAGGACGGGGTACCAACCTATCACAGGGCAGGGAGTAACCCAGAACAGGGTACCAACACATCGCAGGGCAGGGAGTAACCCAGGAAGGGGTACCAACCCATTGGAGGGCAGTGACTAACCCAGAACGGGGTACCAACACATCGCAGGGCAGTGACTAACCCAGGAAGGGGTACCAACCCATCGCAGGGCAGTGACTAACCCAGGAAGGGGTGTCAACCCATCGGAGGGCAGTGACTAACATAGGAAGGGGTGTCAATGTATCACAGGGCACACTCACACACATCATTCACTCCTACAAACGATTTGGAAACGCCGATTCACCTCAGTTTTGGGACTGTGGGGGGACACCGGAGTACCTGAAGGTAACTGAACCAAATGACGACACAGGGAGCCCATACAAACACCAGACATGTAGCGCCAGGGGGAGACTCGAACCCTGGCTCCAAAGGTGTGAGACAATCATGTCAGCCACCATGCTGGAACCAACACAGCAATTATTTTCCATTTACACATTAATAAGTGGCTTGACTCTGAAACCCTTACAAAATGCAGAAAGTGCCAGCAATATCTCACATTTCCACACACAAACCAAAACACAATAAAGACCCGGGACACAATAAACATTTAAATTTTCCAGAATGACGCCAGATTCAGTGTCATAATAGTTCCATAACAGACTGTAACACTGCATAGGTTAATAGCTTCAGTGTCTTGTTGGGAACGTGGACAAATTTCTGAAGCTGAATGTTTTTGCCTGACCATTTCTAACCCCCATAAATTAAAAATATTCAACTAGAATGACACAACTATACAGAATTACCTTCTGCAGCTGTAATGCAGTGCTTGTGCACTGAGACATTTTTCCAGTCTTGTCTTTCTCTCTTTTTGGCAAATTAATTTCAGTAAAACGCAACAATCACGTCCAACAGGCACATTGATATACACCTGAAAGTGCACTTCCACTACCTACTTCAGCACACATGGTTAGGATGCACCACAAATAATAACTTCTCTGTAGTTGTTACTCATTTACATTTACTTAGCAGATGCTCATATCAAATGCTGAGGAGAACGCAGGATCAGCCCTTCCCTGGAGCGACTGGGCTTTATACCACAGCCCAGCAGTGACGTGACACTGACCATGAGATCTGAAGCAGGGACCTTCTGGTTGCAGGCAAAGTCAAACACTCCCAGCAAAGACATCCAGTGAGGATGGGCTGAAAGTGAAAGCATATACACTACCACAAAAAAAACCCCCAAAACAAAACAAATGCTGCCCAATCAGCAGCCCCCAAATGCTGCCCAATCAGCAGCCCCCAAATGCTGCCCAATCAGCAGCCCCCAACACGATTCATCTTCCAGGTCACCCCACACTCACCACTTTTCAGCTAGGTGCTAAAGTAAACAAAAACCTTTTCTATTTTATTTCAGGTCTGCCGCATTGCCTCTGGTTTGCTAATTGCTCTTTCCCATTTCCCAGTGACTGTTCTATGACTGTGTGTGCCACGGTCAGTAATTCATTTTCGATGGGCAGCGTTTTGTTCTCTCTCTCGCCTCTTCCAATGAGCAAGGCCCCATCCAGAGCATGAGAAATGCTGTGTAGGGACAAGGGTTCATACCAAAGGCCTTTTGCTTTCTTTGGATTAACCTACTATTTCACCTTGAACAGATGCCCACCAGGGGGAGCTGGTGAGCAGCAGGCAGGGGGGGGGGGGGGGGGGGTACGGAATTTGGTAAGCAGAAGCATGCTTGAGTAAAGGTCACAGATTCAGCAAGCTCTCGGCACCCAGGGCCAGCTAAAACACATGGGCTGTGCCAGCCAATGAAGTCATCGCTATACACATAACCACCCAATGGGGTGCCAGGGCTGTATTCAACAAAAGCCTTGGCCAATAAAAAAACATGGCTATACATTCAATGGTGCACAGACAATTACTATGAGACATTATGAAAAAGTGAAGCCTCTGCTATTTTTTTTTAATATTAGCCTGAATGGAAAATGCTTTTTCGACAATTTCTTGCGTGCATAGTGCTGTATGGGGGAGGGATTATTGAATTTAAAGAGTTGAGTGCAATTTATCAGAGGTCATGGCCACTGTTTAGCATGTGTAATAGCTTTGCACTGCAGGCATTTTTGCTTACAAGCTGTATTATGATACGTTTCCTCATATTCAAAGGGGCATTGCTGAATAAAACAAATCTCTTTTTTTATAAAGTTATATCCCTGTTTGAACTCAAATGACAAAACAAAGTTGCAGCAGTATCCTTCTATAACACAAGTTTGGCCCCTTTTGACACTGAACACTGCATTTCACATTTTTCAGTTGTAATTGGAAATTATTCTTGCATATTGATTCAAATTGAGTAAAAATGTTTCAGGTGTAACAAATAAAATATCTATAGCTTATGTTGTAGCTGCGCTTTTCAACTAGCCAGTCGGAAAAGGGGAGGTTGTTCCATTTGACTTCCTTTTCCAGGAGCCAGCGGGGACTGTGCTGCCTCAGAGGGACTCGCAATGTGTCACATTTCACCTCAGCACACAGAGAGAAGGCCCCCCTGTTGTACGACACCTCATAGTCCGGCCTGCTGATTGCTGAGTATTGTGGGAAGTCAGCTGATTTCTGCCTGTCGCAGGTGCTGCTGAATGAACCTTAATGAACGGCTCAAGCAGCAGTGGTGAAATCCAGATTAGCAAATTGTACCTGTTCATTTACATAATCATTCTTAATTAGTGTTCAGCAAATTTTCAGCCGATTCATTTCCTCCTCAGAGATTTTTTCAAACCTGCGCTTAAATAACTATACTTGCATATTCTGTTCACCCTATGACACACCAAACAATTTAAGTGACATTAATGACATTGTTGTATATGGTTTTATATTCTGACTGAGGTTTAACCTTTTATGAGGATTGTAATTTGTCATAATGCAAGTCAATCTTTGATATTATAGGAGTTTTAAATGTCACATCTTAATCATAGATATAAATCATTTCCCTGTTTATAGTGTGACTCTCCTAGCGCACACCTGGAGTGCTTAAGACTAAACCTTATAGGTTAACAGAAACGTTAACCTAGAGCCAAAATAAAACACATCACTACACCCTGACCCCAACCCAACAGTCGATAATTAAGTGCGGCTTTTTCTCTGGGGTTTCCTGCATGCGCTCTTACTATGTTGCTCATAAGGATAACAGATACTCTCCAAATATTTTCATTATATTACCTATCTATCATATGTGCCTATCTATGCAGGTCAGTATTAAATGATTTTATATTAATAAAGCAGTACAAAAACCACAAAAGCAGTTCTCACGCTGCATTTAAATCGCTGCTTGTTGGGCGTTTACATCTAGCCTCTGACTGTAGCATCCCTCGCACCATCGTAGGTCCAGACAATGTGACTCACTTTTCGTAGGTTGCAGTCACAAAAAAAGCGTAGACTCGCGTTTGTTTGTGATGCCGGATCTGGATGATGAGCTCTGGAATACCCAACCGGATGTGATTCAGTAACCATAGTAACGTATGGTCATCTATGGAATCTAAGGGATGAACATACAAAAGTAGTATTTAGTTAATATTGCATAAAAATCCAGCTCTACCACAACAGAAAAGGCTTCTGTCTGAAAGGATGTTTATATACCAATAATTCCAGAATTTGAACTAAAATAATCATAAATTTGTTTGAAAATATTAAATACACACAACAAATAGGACAATAATTCAAGTAGCATATAGGTGAAACTATAGTGATATTTCAAGCATAAATGAACAAATATCAAAAGCATTAAAGCTGTTGGCAGCTGACACAGGCCAGAGCCACAAAGGCAACTCCTGTTTGACACACCTGAAAAAGTCATGAGTACGTCACAGTTTTCTGTGGGCACTGTCTTCATCCAAGACTTGTGAGACATGATGTAGCGTCCTGCCTGTAGGAGCCGCTTTCCAAACAGCTTGTCTGAGAAACAGAAAAAGAGGAAGACAGAGACAGAGTGAAATGGAGCCCCCCATTCCAACCTGTTGCAGTGCGGTGGCTTGGGCAGTGTCTCTCTCCGCAAGTGTCTCTCCCCGCGAGTGTCTCTCTATGCGGGTGTCTCTCTATGCGGGTGTCTCTCTCCGCGGGTGTCTCTCTATGCGGGTGTCTCTCTCCGCGAGTGTCTCTCCTCCGTGTTGGAAGCAGAGCCTATAGGCTCTTCGTTTACAGGCAGCATCCTCCAAGTTTCCTGTGCATATTATCCTGATCAATTTACAAGCCAAAAACATCACCCTAATCTCATTATCCTGAGCAATGAACAAAGCCAATATAGCACAGACATAAGATTTTCAGTGGAACAGTAGCTGACATCAGTAAAATGTGACGTAAACCAAGCAAGTAAAATAATGTGTTATCGAGTACAGATGCTCCTCTACTTGCAATCTTTCAACTTATGAACTTTCAGACATACAAATCATTTCACCTAGTATGATTTCACCTAGTACGATTTCTGGCTGCTACTCCTGACATGCAGCAGTGTAGCGTGCGTACTCCCAGCATCCTAGTTCTTAGTAGTTGCATATACCATTAAAATGATTTACGAACATTTCAAGTTACGAACAGCCGTTCGGAAAGTGTCTCATTCATAAGTAGAGGAGTGTCTGAGATAGCAAGTGATGCTACTAATTGCAATGACAACCTCACAGACCTCTGGCTTTGTGTGTGTGTATATATGTGTGTGTGTGTGTGTGTGTGTGTGTGAGTGAGTGAGTGAGTGAGTGTATATAAGACTCTCTGACCTCTTTCTTTGTGTGTGTGTGTATGTGTGTGAGTGAGTGTATATAAGACTCTCTGACCTGTAGCTGTGTATGTGTGAGTGTATATAAGACTTTCTGACCTGTGGCTGTATGTGTGTATGTGTGTATGTATATAAGACTCTCTGACCTGTGGCTGTGTGTGTGTATATAAGACTATCTGACCTGTAGCTGTATGTGTTTGTGTATATAAGACTCTCTGACCTGTGGCTGTATGTGTGTATGTGTGTGTGTATATAAGACTCTATGACCTGTAGCTGTATATGTGTGCATATGTAAGACTCTCTGATCTGTAGCTGTATGTGTGTGTGTATAAGACTCTCTGACCTATGGCTGTATGTGTGTATGTATGTGTGTGTATATAAGACTCTCTGACCTGTAGCTGTGTGTGTTTATAAGACTCTCTGACCTGTAGCTGTGTGTGTGTGTATAAGACTGTCTGACCTGTAGCTGTGGGTGTGTATAAGACTCTCTGACCTGTAGCTATGTGTGTGTGTATAAGATTCTCTGACCTGTAGCTGTGTGTGTGTATAAGACTCTCTGACCTGTAGCTGTGTGTGTGTGTATAAGACTCTCTGATCTGTAGCTGTGAGTGTATATAAGATTCTCTGACCTGTAGCTATGTGTATAAGACTCTCTGACCTGTAGCTGTGTGTGTGTGTATAAGACTTTCTGACCAGTAGCTGTGTGTGTGAGTGTATATAAGACTCTCTGACCTTTAGCTGTGTGTGTGTATGCCAACACAACAAAGTAAATAATGCCTGATTATATAGAGCATTTCAACATTTTCCCTTCAAGCTCTCTTTTAATAATTATTACATACTAAATTACTATATTGGGGATTTCACCAGACCTAATTCAGAAATCACAAAATTCACAATTATTATGGGATATAACCAAGTTCTTTCTGACTACAAACCCCAAAAAGCTCACGGCAGCATTAGTGCGAGTAATGCAGTCATGCAGAAGCAGAAAATGGATCTTCTACCTGGGGCTGTCAAAGGTGCCCCGCCCCCATTAATCCACATGGGCTCTTCTGAGAGGAGATTATCCACAGCATTTCTGTGAACTATTTAACCCATTTATAGAGGCTGTTGACATTTGTGTCTCGGAGACCTAACAGCAGCTGGCTAAACAACCAACTCGACAGGTGGGCACCGTGAGACAGTCACTTATCGCCAATGGAGGTGACCGCTTCCGGCAAAGTGGACGCCTGCAGACCTGCTCTGTGTCCTGCTCAAAGACCCTATTGTCCCACACATGCAGACTTGACAAAGGACTCAGGCAGGGTTTGTATTACACTGAGCGCATGGTTTGAGCTCACATTTCGGGAACGCCTCCCTCTCCAGCCAACACGCATCGTGCCTTAATCTGCCATGAGGGTTACACAGACAGGTGTTTGCCAGATCTACCACAGCCACTTCATGTAAAGACCTTAAACCACACATATCCTGCTGGGATCCCATGCAGGAGGAGAAAAGGCTTTGGTGGGAAATTCTGAATATACTAACCGTGTTAACACGTGCATTACATTCACAAACATTCTTAGTATGTTCTTTATAGCGACAACATTCATATGAAGTTTCATGGGCGTCAACCACCATCCATCCGTGAGGCCGAGTTCCGTGATGCCTGGAGGTCTCCCACCCACCATGGATTTCAAGCTTGAGCCTGACATTCATAAACGGCGTCCCTGCGGGATAATTATAACGTCTACATATCTAACACAACAGGCTGCGTTAGGAAACTGCACATCAACATATACATCTCACTTCTGCCTGCAATCCCCAACGCATTTGCTTTCCAGAAGGTAACTGCATGCACGGGAGCACTGCATAATGCGGCGGCCTACTCCGCATGCCGTCGTGCTGCATGCTCGGCGCACAAACATCCCTTCCCACCCAGAATTTGTCACGCATGCCTGCTGAGGATGCAGGGCCTCTCGCATTCTGTTCACATCCACTCCCATGTACACAGAAAAAAAATGCGAAAAGGCTGAGTTCATTATTCTCAACCCACATGCATGAAAAGCACAGAGATTCCCGAAGCCAGGCCCACAACCCTCATCCCTCTCCAGGGGCTGCCTTCCCAACACAGACCCTCATTATCATTTCCTGCCAATAGCCTCTACTCTCCCCCGGCAGGCCAAACACAGACACCCCCCCTCCATCCCATACCCGCTCTTCTTCCTCGGCAGCTGGGCTACGGACCTGATCGTGGATAGAGAATCCTTTCTTGCAGGCTCGCCTGGCACTGCTGCCTCTCTCTCTCCCTCTATCTCTCCCTCTCGCTCTCTTTCGCTCTCTCTCACTGTGTGCTTCTGCTGGACCCCTTCGGGTGCCGCCTGTGCCAATGCCTAGTGGGCAGGGAAGCCTATAGTTATGCGGTGGCACTGAGCTTCCTGCCGCAGGGTCCCAGGAAGGTGCCACGCTGACCCAGCTGCTGCCGATCCTCTGTATCCACAAGTCAGCAGAACCAAGTTAATAACCAGCTCTAATGTGAATAAACATCTCACTAAAATCACCACCAGTACTAATACACCTATCTTACTTAAAAGTAACACACTTTACGCTGAAGTGGAAAAGAGGAAAACAACGAAGCTCACTTAATTGTAATTTATTAGACATAAATGGCATAATTTAATAATGAATAATTACACTATTTGCATAATTACATAAAATTCTGTCCAAGCTGTTTTTCTTGTTATAGAAAAGGGAACCAAATTTTGCACAGCCATGTTTACACAGGCAGCTTTAAAATATTTGATGGCTAACCAAAATGAAACCTGAAAAATAACTGCTATTCATTTGTGCGACTGCAATCAAATTAATGTTGTCACACGCTGATGAATTATCAGAAACTATCCACAAAATTAAAAATTGGGAACAATAACAAAGGGGGAACAAAAGCTGCCCCACAGTGGCAGCAAAGCCACCAAAGCAGGAGAACAATTTTCAGGGATGGGAGTGTGGAGAGAATGAAGCTGTTAGCATGAGCGTCCAGCTGCTGTGGTGCTGCACACGGGACAGTGCAGCGCATGAAATGCAGCAACAGCATTACAGCATCTCACATCACAGCCTGGTCACATCACAGCCAGGTCAAACTGGCATCTCACATCGCAGCCTGGTCACATCACAGCCTGGTCAAACTGGCATCTCACATCACAGCCTGGTCACATCACAGCCTGGTCAAACTGGCATCTCACATCGCAACCTGGTCACATCACAGCCTGGTCAAGCTGGCATTTCACATCGCAGCCTGGTCACATCACAGCCTGGTCAAACTGCCATTTCACATCGCAGCCTGGTCACATCACAGCCTGGTCAAACTGGCATCTCACATCACAACCTATTCACATCACAGCCTGGTCAAACTGCCATCTCACAGCGCAGCCTGGTCACATCACAGCCTGGTCAAACTGCCATTTCACATCGCAGCCTGGTCACATCACAGCCTGGTCAAACTGGCATCTCACATCACA
>JABFEA020000036.1:1196962-1207700 GCA_019775915.2 Cyphomyrus plagiostoma | reverse complement strand
CTATTAGTTAAGTTCTCCCCAAGCGAGCTTGATGGGCCGATTGGCCTCCTCTCGTTTGTATAGTTCTTATGTTCTTAACAAACCGGCAGTCTAAGTATACTGTTAAACATTTCATTACAGCAGAGCATTAGTCAAACTTTTTTATTCATAAAAATGCATTAATTCATGCATTTTCACTCCCATAAGACTGACTATTTATGACATCCATCCTTCCATCCATCTTTAATACAACTGCATATCCAATAAGGGCTTGTTTGTGACATACAGTATCTGCAGTGGGATTACCTATATGGATGACTTGTTACATTAATGATGAAACACAGAGTGGGCAGATGCTGCATATCACCTGGTATTTCCATGATCACTCTATAAGGTCCAATATGACCAAAGGTGTCCACTGCATTGCAGTTTATCTGGTAATAATGCTGATCCCTCAGCCTTCACAGGCCTGTACGTGCGTCTGCATGGAGACTGACCCGCTTACCATCTCTGCACACAAAGCAGCACATCAGACGAACACTGATAACTGACGAAAATTTCATGTGCTTTAAAAAAACCGACAAAATAACAAAACACAGTGGTGTGTCTTGTGGCATCTGAATTTTCAGGTTTTTCTCTGATGCTTGGTAAGCTCTAACTTATGCAGCATAAAATTACGGTAATAAAAACAGTATGTACATGTAGTGAGTAAGAACATATAGATAGTATAAAGAGGAGTAATAAGAATATATGAAATGAATGTATCCATGTACAGACAATGAATATATAACAATAATACAACACATGCAGCCTGCAGCAATAATGGCATTCAGCATTTTCAGACACTGTATATATATGCTTAATTAGTGATCCAATTAGGATCTAGAAACACCTTCTATTTTTCTACACTTCTATTTTTAACGGCAAGAATTTCAGACCTGCATAATCAGCACAATGTGCTGCGTATTTTTAGAGACTGAAATGAGCTTGTTAACAGCAATGCAAAAACACACATAAGCACTTAGTCTTATAATATTTCAGTAGATGTTCATGTAAAACTGCTCTACATTGCAGGGTGAAGAAATGTCATAAGCTGCTGACAGCAAAGATGTATGGACAAAATCTGTGGAAAAGAAACGCAGTGTTTTGTAGCTAGCTTTCATAATTTTTCATCGAGAAACAGCTGCACTGAACCCGGAAATTGCAGTTTCAGAGACAAATGTAGGGCCATTATTGAAATTACCTTCAAGCAGATACCAGTGCTTGTCGTCATTAATTCATGGGCATTTGGTATAGTGTATCTGATAGTATATCACTTAAGCCATTTGGCATCCCATCCAGGATGTAGCCCGGCCTGTTTCCCATTGCTAGACTTCAGGTATCAGGGAGATGGGATAATATACGATTCTCACTAAAAAAATATAGCTGGTCAAACAAAGGAATAAGTTCCAGACTAAGGCAATGTTTCCCAGTCCATATTTTTGCTCCCTGGCAGAGAGTCCATATTTTTGCTCCCTGTCAGCTCCTGCTAGGGACTGTCTGCAGGCTCCCAAGGACCAGACTGGGAAAGTCTGCCCTATGGTAAGCCAGGAGCACTGGCTGAACATTTACATTTGTCCTCCATTTATTAAAAATAAGTATGTAGATTTGGTCACTTTAATACATCTGTATTTGCACTGATAAATGCAGCAATTAAATACATATTTATATTCTCTGCATTTTTTCACTGCCCACTATTTGCCCATCCACACTTCTTCCAGTTACATCACGTTATATAGAATATTATATAACATCTGTATCATTTTATGGGTTAGAATTTATTAAACAATTCTGCTTAATCCTAGTAGGGTTAGTACCAATGGTGGGAGAGTCTATTGGCCTATATGACAGCTTCTGTCCACAACACTTTGCTGGGTGAATCTATGTATTGTGTGTGGCTGAGTGCAATCATTTAGCACTTTCCCTTTCTTACATGTGGTACGAAATATTTCAACAATCCTGGCAGTACCATTTAAGTATCCATCCATCATCCATCCATCCATCCATCCATCCATCCAAGCACTTATCCAGTAGGGCCTGGAGCCTATCCAGAAAGACTCAGGGCCCAAGGCAGGGGAAGACCGCGGATGGAATACTTTCAGTCCATCTGGGGTTCATGACATCACAGAGTAGATGTTAGGTCGTATTGCTCTGACAGAACAAGCAGCACAGCGGCATGTGTAGTGAGTTTGGCTGCAGCACTGCTGTGATGCACTGAGGTCACCAGCTACAGAGATGCAGGTGATTGACAGCTCTGGGCCACCGGGGGAGGGGGGCTTATTTAACTCCAGCCAAAGGCTGGAAGCCTGCAACCCCTAATACTGAGCCACCAGGCCCCCGCTTGCAGGGTCACAACAACCCTAAATATTTATGAAAGCATTGCTGTAAAAACCAATAACTTTGGCCACAGATCAATCCACTGTCCTGTGTTTCACCAGGGTGATGTCATCCACGTTATTGGAGCAGGAGAGGGGGATTCGGGAGAGGATCTCAAGGCTGAAGCGAGACAGGGCTGGCGTGTGCATCCCCGAGCTGAAAGCAGAGGGAGAGAGCCAGCTGAGCCCAGACACGGGCACTCTGGCTCGATGCAGCGATGCAGAGCAAGCCGGGCCTCGTCACAGCAGCAAGGAAAAGGCCACCCTCTTGTACGACTTGGTGACCGTCAGGGTTGGTGTCGACTCACTTCAACAACTTATAATAATGCGTATGGGGTTCATTTCTGCACTGGAAGTGCTGTGTTGTGGGCAGAGAGTCAGTGCAGATTCAGTGCAGATTCAGTGCATGCTTGAATGCACCCTAGGAGAAGATGTCAGAACTGCGTGGGACGATTCGACTGATGGAAGGAGAGAAGCGTTACCTCGAGTGGACGCTGATGGCGCAGAAGGAGCAGGATGTGGCTGGCGCGCTTATAGCCGACTGCCTGAGGGATGAACTGGAGGACAGACAAGCAGAGGAGAGGGTAAGTCCCTCAGCCCAGACCACAGCCTCCCACAAGAGCAAGGCTGCTCGCTTGCATGAAGTCTTACCATCAGTGCTTTAGAATTAATAACCCAGAGTTATAGTTTACACTCATTTTCTAAGCTGTTGCCTTCATCGCAGTTTAAGGGCGCACCGGGGCATTGTGGGAGAGCAGTGTCTGGTCCCCGAAATCGCACAATCCTGCGTGAGATCCAGGCAGCACAGCAGCGGTGAGAATGTGCAGAGCTCTTCAAAGGCTTTTTAAATCCTGGTCCAAGACAGCAAATAGTTTGGGTTACTAGTGACCGATGGTATGACCTAATCTCAAGGGACAATGCAAGACATGAAGAACTGATCAAAGCCACTGCAGCCAATACCAGTACTATTGCCGAAATCTTTCACCAAGCTTTACACGGTTGCTTAGAAACAGAGCACACATGCCACTGTTGACCATAATCGTATTACTTTTCCAAAGATAGAAACCAATGGGAACAGAAAATGTAGAAGTAATGAGAAAGTGATTAAAATTTTGCAAATGCTTAGAACAGAAATATAATGAGGTGACCTGTTCCTGCAGCGAGCAGCTGTTAAAGCGACGAGTGACAGCTCTTCGTGAGTCACTGGATGCCGCACTTGCAGACAGCGCCACCCGCAGGAGATAATGTGAAGAGGAAATGGCACAGCTGGCGCTCACCCACAGGTATAGCTTACAGTTTGCTCGACGACTTGGTGATGCGCTCGTTAATAGTGATTTGTTACATTCAGAGAAATGCCCAAAAGTATACCAGCCATTAGTTCAGCTATAGCATTCCATCCATCCATCCATCCATCTCTGTCTCAACCATGTGTGTAGCACAGGGTCATGCTCAGCCCAGACCCTACCCATGAATCACAGGTCAGGGGTTACCCTGGGTGGGGAGGGGGGCAAATAAACACTACAGATAATGTACAGACCAGTTCTCGCTTTCTGGTTTGAGTAACTGGAGGAAACGCATGTAAAACAACCTCCGTGCCAGCATTGGTTATTTAACGTTAAGGTTATCTGTCGTGACCCACCATGCCAGCACTGCCCATTTAACGTTAAGGCCGTCTGCCGTGACCCACGATGCCAGTGCCGCCCATTTAACGTTAAGGCCGTCTGTCGTGACCCACCATGCCAGCGCTGCCCATTTAACGTTAAGGCCGTCTGCCGTGACCCACGATGCCAGCGCCGCCCATTTAACGTTAAGGCCGTCTGTCGTGACCCACCATGCCAGCGCTGCCCAATTAACGTTAAGGCCGTCTGCCGTGACCCACGATGCCAGCGCTGCCCATTTAACGTTAAGGCCGTCTGTCGTGACCCACCATGCCAGCGCTGCCCATTTAACGTTAAGGCCGTCTGCTGTGCCTTGCAGCAAAACCACTGGGACATACCGGAGCATGCGGCGCAACTTCCACGAGCAGCTATGGCAGCTGGAGAAGCAGGCGATGGCCACGTCAGAGCGACACGCCACCCAGATCGCTGGGCTACAGGCTACACTGGAGGGGTTGGAGATGAAGAGGGAGGAGACCGTGCTGTGAGCTTCACCTCCACCTGCCCGTCCATCTGGGTCTGACCAGGAGGCCGGGGAGAACAGCTAAGCTGCAGCATTTACCTACCAGCTATGCTCTCAGGAGAACCCAGTGCTCTGTGCTGCCCCCCGCAGCTGCTCTGGGGTGCTGTTTCCCTGGGTAGGGTTTCAGAAAACACAGGACCTTGTACACATGATCTGTTTTTTAAGAGCCATGTGATGACTGTGGTTATGGGAACTGGACCCCAGGAAACATGCCTGCTGTTCCACAAAGTATTGTGACCTTTGGTTTATACTTGGCATTGATGAGAGACTAACCTTGGATGTATGTGAAATGTTACATGCAGTACTCTTTGTGTACCGTTTTAAAATGCATGTTAGCTGCCTTTCCGCTCTTCATAAACATAATAAACTATGTAATTAACCATGTCTGGCTTGTAAAAAGCTTATATTTTAAAAATTTATTCATTCATCATCTGTTAAAATTCTCTTCAACATACCAAAAGAGCCATGGTGCAGTGCAATATCTTTTTTGAGAATTCTGTCCCTATGTTTGTACACAAAACGGCATGAATCCATTTATTAAAGAAGCCTGTTCAGCATTCCGGCATGACAACAGAAGATTGGGGGGCATGAGCGATAGACGGAGAAACGCGGGGTGACGAAGCGTCTTTCTGTTTCAGGCCTTTTGGGGAGGGGGGGCAATCAGCGGCTGCCGTGGGCTATCGGGAGGGGTTAGATGTCACGCCCATGAGGGTCAGAAGATGTCCCAGCATTCATTTCAAAGTTTGAAAAGAAGTTCAGAAGGTCAGTGACCCTTTGTGGGTTTAAATGCCACGGTTCTGGCATGCAGTCTGCAGTTTGTGGAACAGTGCAAACCACACTGACTCAGGTTTCCTAAGCCACATCGAGCACGTATTATGAAGGAAATACCATCCACATCAGCTTAAAAGTAATGTTTAATTTCTTGTCTTATAAAACGATGAAAAAACCTTTCAACACGTTTTCCAAATGATATCTAACAGCAGTGCCACCCTCCTTTTCTCTGGCAGGTCGGAGTGGTAAAATGCATCTGAGAGAAGGTGCCGGGTACTTGGAAAGGCTGGGGGGCCAAGTAAGTGCTGCGGCCTTTATCAGATTATCACAGCAGCTGGTAAATAAGCGCGGCCCCCCCAGCGGAGGAGCCCTCTCCCCCCCCCAAACACACACAGACCTGTGACCCGTGGAGTTACGCACTTGCTCCTACTTCTATTCTCATTCAAATGAGTTTTTGAGGTGACCTGTGTGTGAGACCATGCCCCCCCGCTCTCACACACCTCTTCCCAGAACGCCCCTCCTCTCTGTCAGTCTTTGACCTGACACGATACTTTCAGCGTGCTTATGTTGTTAACAGTGAATGCAATTGGGCTGCAGACCAGCCACTATTATTTTTCACCTTAGCCCCTCGTCAGTGATGTGTGAGTTGGCGCCCCCTCCTGGGTTGTTCCCTGCCCTGTGATGAGTTGGCACCCCACAACCCTGCACAGGACAAGGGGGTATGCAAAATGCATGAACGAATGAATGAATAACTGAAAGTTCATTTTCAGCAATAGGCCTCAGGCAAACTGACTCTACGGCGACTGTGACATACAGAGTCATTCCAATAATGGATGTTATCAGTGACTTTTCAGACACACAGAGTGTTACAAGCGGACAAGGTCTATGCAGCTTAGTCCCACTCCCAATCCAGATCACGCTCGTGTTTCCATCTCCAAGCCACTTACACTTCATGTCATGTACCGGGCTGAAACACTGAAGTCTTTAACAGCAAGTGCCACAAGGAGCTGGATAGAGACTGCAGTTTGTATGGATCCAATCCAATTATCTTTAATTCTCTATTTTTGCCTGTTTAAGGATCACTTTCCTGTCATGTCAACCTATGTAAATACTATATAAGTTTAAAGTGCTGGCTTTGTTTGTGAAGCACCCGATTTGTACCTGGGCGTTCACTGGAAGCTCAGCCTGGCTGTACCTGGGCGTTCACTGAAACTCAGCCTGGCTGTACCTGGACGTTCACTGGAAGCTCAGCCTGGCTGTTCACTGAAACTCAGCCTGGCTGTACCTGGCCGTTCACTGAAACTCAGCCTGGCTGTACCTGGGCGTTCACTGGAAGCTCAGCCTGGCTGTACCTGGCCGTTCACTGGAAGCTCAGCCTGGCTGTACCTGGCTGTTCACTGGAAGCTCAGCCTGGCTGTACCTGTACCTTTTTTTGTGGGTAGATGACGCCAAAACCATTCAGTATTTGACTGTTTATGATGTAATTATGTTGCCATGCTATTGTACATATAAGGTTAATATATAAAAATGTAGAAAATACTACAACAATACTACAAAAAAAATACTTTCAACAAACTAATAAGTGATTTTGCTTTTGTAAAATACATCCATCCAAACATCTTGTATAACTTTCTTATTCAGGGTCACAATCCGTAAAAAAATGTTAAGTATTAAATAGTAAATCAACGTAAACAATATATTGAATACTTGTTGTAAATACACAGCTATAGTTACACTGTGTGAAGCTGAACCAGAGCTGTGACAGTGCTACTGTCGTGTTACTCCTGGTCAGTAAACGACAGCAATCCGTAAACAAAACTTCCTGTTACACGAAAGTATGTATAGATGTGAAAGTGTTTTTTAATATATGTAAGTTATATATATGTATATATATGTATATATATGTATGTTCGGCAGGAGACTTTTGCTCTGCTGTCATCACAGCAGATGTTCGTCTTCAGCAGACCCAGAGAGCCGGTTTGTTTTATGCTGCATGGTCATCTTGCGAGGTCAAAGGTCCCTGCGCTCTGTGAGAACGGCTGCTTCGGGGGCCAAAGGGCAGCATGCAAAAGGGTTAGGGGCGTGTGGGGGGGGGCTGCTGGAGTCATGAGTTCACATGAAAAAAAAGGGTTAAGCTCTAGTGCCGGTTAAAATTTAAACCCCTGCTCCAAATTCCTGTACACTGCCTGAACTCCGAGGGTGTTCCCCCAAACCCCTTGAAAGTGTGACACAGTAAAGGGCAGCAGGGTATGAACTGTAAGCATCAAACACAACAGGGCACAACAGGGGAAACATTAAGCTCCACCTGTTGTGTTTTTAAATTATTATTAATGTTATTATTATTATTATTATCTTCAAGTCAACATGATCTCATGGTGAGCATTAGAGCGAGGTTCTTCCTTAAAGTCCCATCTTCTGTCTGTTTTCTGGCTTTGTAAAGCTGTGTTACTGTTGTTGTTCTGAGGCCATCCACCTTGTTGCTAGTTATCCTATTTTACCATCAAATTTACAAAGCATTATATAGTCTTTTTCAATAGACAGAGTCTTCTTAGAATATCCCCAAAATAAGATATCTAATAATTATGGGTACTGTTATATTTTTCTTTTTTTTATTTCCAGAGAAATGCATTAAGGAATGTCGGCTGAAAAAGACGTTCCATTTTAAATTTACCCTTAAGTAAGTGATGCAGAGGGCAGGCAGCAGGTCGCACCCTGCTCTGCCAGGCCAGCTGGGGGCTGTCAGGCCGTGTGTCAGTGGAGGCGGCAGCCTGCAGTGCTGCCCCACCAGGAATTTATGGGCTGAGACTTTCCGAGCAGCTGCATTCCTGACTACCGGTTCAAAGGCCACCCCTCCTCACACCCCCATCCAGCAGCACACATAAGTATGCGAGCACACACACACACACACACACACACACACATACACACACACACACACACACACACACACACCTCTGCCAAGCTCCCCAACAACTCAGCAAGAGGCAAAGAAAACAAACAGTAAAAATAGACTGTGGCTCAAATTTCTCTGGAGCAACTTCAGAGAGAAGATTTAGTGCAGATGCTGTACAGTAAAGGATGAACCCCAACAATAAAGCTTTTCTTTGTTTATTCTTCAATAAAAGACGAATGAATGGGTTCCCCGTGTCCATCACTTCATCTAGTAGAATTAGTTCTTTTTTTCGCCATTCTGTTAAAGCGGTGTTTGATATCCCAATGGGGCGTTTAGGGTCGACCCACTTAAAAACAGACTTTGCCCTTTCAATCTGAACCTTGGGAAATTCCATCTGAAACAGCCATGGAATGATGCAAAATGCACTATTTAATCCAAAGATTGAGCTTTGAATTACGTGTTATTTGTGGCAAAAATTCATCACTTTATTTTTATCACACAACTTACAGTCCATTTATGATCCTGGGACAGCTGGTCAGAGTCGAGTCCAAGGCTTTTGGAGGACAGTGTTGATGCAGTCATGTAATCTAACAGAATTACTGGATCTCATGTATAAATTTGCTGTTTAGGAAATCACCAGCATAGTTTTTACTTAGTTTAATGACGTTTAAGAGCTTTCTTATTTTACATATTTACTTTTATAAGTTAGAAGAGTTTATGCCCTTCATATCGACAAGTGAAAAGCTTCTCACCAAATTGTTATAATGAAAGTACATGAACGTTAAAGAGATCTTCGGCTTTCTGCGTACGGAATCAGTACCTGCGCCCCCCAAGTTAGCCTTTTTTATGAGGGGGGGGGTCCTAAAATATTACAGCACTTTATTAACCTGCGTTCGATGGATCTGTACAGAAAATACAACAAAAATAGAAAAAAACCTTCTATTTGTGAAGACTTGTGGAATTCAGAAAATGGAAGCAGCTTTTGTGCTGGATTGGAGGGCCGAGGCCAGTGTGCTGGAGAGGCTGGCGGCTTCGGCAGAGCCGGGGTTAACAGGCACTGGGGCGTCGGAGAGCGGCGCATTCTTTCAGAATATGTGCAGCCCTCGGGGGCAGCCTGGCTGCCCACTCTGCACTTTGACTCCAATGTCCATATAAGGCAGGCGGCACCATGGCAACTGAAGAGCTTGAATAGTAGTGTCAAATCCCCTAGCAGACAGACACTCGCTCGCTCTCCCCCACCCTTACCACGTGTATGAGAAAGGAGGGGAGGGAGAGAGAGAGAGAGGGTGAGAGAGAGAGAGGGAGGGAAAGAGGCAGAGAGAGAAAGTGAGAGAGAGACAGAGAGGGAACAGAAAGGCAGCAAAGAGGAAGCTAGCCAGCTGGCTGAAGGAGCCGCATGACTGATGGCTGGCCATCCTGCTTTCAAGGTGGTAAATTAAATGAATGTTTGCTGGACCTGAAAAAGCTGCGATTCTTCCCACAGACTGAGCACGGGGAAGGGAGGAGGGTTTAGGCCGCAAGCCGTCTCTGGCCGGCAGGCAGGCGCTGAACAAACAAGGAGCCGAGGCCATGCAGGGACGCTGGTGAAACAGGAGCCCACCAACGGTGCAGAGGAGACAGCCGAAGGCGCAGGAAGGAGAGACGACTGGGCCGCGTTTTCATAACAAGCAGCGAAGCAGATACTTCCGTGAACTTGGGTCCTGCTTTATTGCGTGAAAGCAGAGGTGTAGCCAGAGGGGCCGCTGCCTGCAGTCTCACCAGTCGCTTCTCCGTCTT
This sequence comes from Cyphomyrus plagiostoma, assembly GCA_019775915.2. Taxonomy (NCBI): domain Eukaryota; kingdom Metazoa; phylum Chordata; class Actinopteri; order Osteoglossiformes; family Mormyridae; genus Cyphomyrus; species Cyphomyrus plagiostoma. Next base: position 1,197,689 of record JABFEA020000036.1, on the reverse strand, counting down.
GTGCCGCCTTCAGCCCGGACATCACAGCAGCGCTGCTTGTTTCCAGTCTGCTGACCTGGAAGACTATTTCGCAAAGGAGAACAGGAACTGCTGCCCAGAGGAAGTCCGGGAAAGCCACGTGTTAATCCGGCGCCCTGAACACGCTGCGTCGTAGTCTGCCATTGGTGGAAGTTTTGCTAGGAACTATTACACCATCAGCAAAAACCATTCATTGCACCTTGAAGTTTCTCTGACTCGTCGCTGTACTTCTCCTGATATTCATGTTTCAAGATTCTTTTGCTCCTCTGTTACTTGTGTGTCTGACTTTTGGGGAAGGCAGGGACAGGGCAGATACCAAAAACAGAGCTCAGTTATAACTGGTTGAACTGGTTTAGGAAAGGGGTGCTTTTCTTGCTTTATTTGTGAGCGTGTGGCCAGTGTCTGCCTGCTCCCCAGCACCTCAGCGCAGACTCACAGTCACAGTCCACATCCGAGAGGCTCTCTGCTCCCATTGCTGGGCTCGTGTGGGGATTACAGAGACTTTCTTTGGAAATGCTTGACTGTGTTTGATTAATTTTTTCCACTGAGAAGAGCAGATCAATCTGTAGTCCCGTTCACGCTGGTCTGCAGTCGTTGGAAAGAGTTTATAGAGAGTAAGTGTGGGAAGAAAAGGAGTGCATAGGGAGTGAGGCTGCATGATCCAGAGTGCATAGGGAGTGAGGCTGCATGATCCGGAGTGCATAGGGAG
>JABFEA020000036.1:1178189-1193573 GCA_019775915.2 Cyphomyrus plagiostoma | reverse complement strand
TTTCAGCATATATGTGCTATCAATGTCATTTCAGCATATATGTGCTATCAATGTCATTTTAGCATATATGTGCTATCAATGTCATTTCAGCATATATGTGCTATCAATGTCATTTCAGCATATATGTGCTATCAATGTCATTTTAGCATATATGTGCTATCTAGGACACAGGCTACTTCACATTTACTTTTATATCCTAAATCACATGGACAGCAGATATGCCACCATCTGCCCTATAACCCCTATAAAGGATAAGATAATTTAATTTTATTATTTTAGCGTATTATTATTCTTCGACCAAACAACATGAGCAGTGTTATTTGTTCTTTACAGTGTCCAGGCGATTCTGTCTCACTGTTTTCACTCTGACAGCATTCCATCATAATGGATATTGTCATTTTAACAACAGATGATTATATTTCTGTTGCCTAATACAAAGTGATATTTTTGACATTTCTTTCACATTTCATTTTGAAATACGTTAGCTTAAATTACTGATTACATTTTTCAATGAGTAACTAGTTACTGTACATCTTTTAAAGTAACTTACCCACCCCTGTGCATGAGTATGTATCAATAAATAGCCAACTGACAAACAAAAGCTAAATGGTATTTTTGCTTTTCGGCGTAAAAGAAGTGCAAGGAACAGGGCTGACTCTAGCTAGCTAAGAGGTAGAATAGGCAGCTATCCAGAGTCCCCAGATTAGCCGCACTGTGGAGGAAGTGACACGGTCATCAGATTTCTTGGTAGGGGAGCTTCCCATGGAAGGATTTGCCTAAAGCCCCTAAATAGGCAGATCCAGCCCTGGGAAGGACCATCTATGCCACATCAGGTCAAATTCAAGGAAGATTTCTGTTTATTGTTGTAAAATACATCAGTACTTTGAAGTGAAGTTTTACATTTGCACACTAGTGAAAAGCATAGAAAACTCTGTCCAGTATGGGAAAAGGACGCATTCCTGAGAGCTGGGTACCATGGGGGAACTGGTTTGCTATATTCTATGAAACACTGGACTGTGAGTCTATTAAAAGGTAAACAACTCAGTGCCTTTATCTCTGCCCTCGCCTGATAGAGGACATTTCATACACTGATTGTTTCCTTTTCCTTAAGCGGCAGTTACTCCTAAAGCGAAGCAGAGTTAATCGCTAATTTAGAATAAGTGTGCCTCTCCGCTTGTCCCGTTCCTTTCCCCTCTAGCAGTCCAGCGTGGACGCATCCCTCCATCGCACTCAGGAATCAGTCCTACATCCCTGCCGGGGGGTGCTGGTGGAGGCAGTGGGGTAGGGGGCACTGGAGAGCTCTTCAACGGGCAGCCGGTCTCAGAACTCATCTCCCAGCTGCTGCGGGCCGAGCCCTATCCCAGCAGCCGCTACGGGCCCCAGTACGGCCAGCAGCAGGGGCAGGCCGGCGGACCCGTCATGGGCATAGACAGCATCTGTGAGTTGGCGGCGCGGCTGCTGTTCAGCACGGTTGAGTGGGCGCGCAACATCCCCTACTTCCCCGAGCTGCCCGTCTCAGAGCAGGTGGCTCTGCTGAGGCTCAGCTGGAGCGAGCTCTTCATCCTGAACGCAGCACAGGCCGCCCTGCCGCTGCACACCGCCCCGCTGCTGGCCGCCGCCGGCTTCCACTCCTCGCCCATGCCAGCCGAGCGCGTTGTGTCCTTCATGGACCAGGTACGCCTCTTCCAGGACCAGGTGGACAAGCTGACACGCCTGCAGGTGGACTCTGCAGAATACAGCTGCCTCAAAGCCATCGCTCTCTTCTCCCCCGGTGAGAGTCTCGCTGTTCCGTCCCTCTTATAAAACTCCTGAGCGTTTTGCCCCCCTTAGCGACACTGTTCCCCACTGAGGTGCTCCACACCACATTATTATGTAACTGAGAAGTAAAGATGTCTTGGAACAGAGCTCTCTGAGTTCCGAAAGGCAGTTTAATATTACAAAGGTAAACTGGTCTATTTTGGACATTCCGGTTGAGCATTCAGAGTGTTTGTTTACAAATCAGTCAAATCCACTTAAGAGAATTACTGAATTTATTTTTCATTCTTTAGAGCCACGTAACAAAGGTCTGAATATGTAGATGGGATTTTCTTCTAGATTATTTTATTTTAATGGTAAAATAGCACATGTAATTCCTGTATTCCTAGTACAATTCCTCCAGAAATACTATTATTTAAATTGTGTCTGTAGTCATACCATAGTCAGCGGCGGTGTTCACTACCACTCTGACTCCATTTGTGTGGGCTCCCCAAAAAAAACAATTATTGCAGACTGAAATTTAGGTTAGCAGGTGACTGGCACCCCCACCTGGTGAATACTTGGAACTGCATGCTATGTTTCCTACTGACGTGCATTGTATGATTTGTTTAGTTTTTAAAGTCTGTTTTACAAGGAGTACAATGTTTTACTCACGTGAAATTTTAGTGTAGTAATTTTAATTAATAAATAAATAGATTAATTAATTAATTATAAGGTCTTGTTAATTACTAAATAAATAAATTTGACGAAAGAAACCCTAACGAAAAGACCAAAAAATGGGCGAAGCAACCGCGATCTACTGATTTAAGTGCCATAAGTTGGCAGGCCTCTTTTGCGCTGAAACCCTCAAGCTTTGCCATGTCTCCTCAGACGCCTGCGGCTTGACGGACCCCGTCCACGTGGAGAGCCTGCAGGAGAAGGCCCAGGTGGCGCTGACGGAGTACGAGCGGGCGCAGTACCCCAGCCAGCCGCAGCGGTTCGGCCGCCTGCTGCTGCGCCTGCCCGCCCTGCGTGCTGTGCCCGCCTCGCTCATCTCCCAGCTTTTCTTCATGCGGTTGGTGGGCAAGACGCCCATTGAGACGCTGATCCGTGACATGCAGCTGTCCGGCAGCTCCATCAGCTGGCCCTACGTTCCCGGGCAGTGATGGTGCTGCCTGCGCAGCTCTCCCCCTCCAAGCGACCCAGTATTACACCCTTAACCCCCCCCTCCCTGGATCCCCTCTGTCTAGCAGGCTCTCGGCATGCCCCTCTGCCATACGTTACGTCAGCGTAAGGCTAGCCCACTTAACAGGACCTGGCCAAACGCCTGAAATGACAGGCGGTCACACCGTAGTGACAGTGACATATGCGTATCACACCGGAGCCCAGGCGATGTCGGTAACGGTGACGGGCGTGAGCACGTGACACGTATTGGTTACGTGACTCTAGCTACCAGCCGCGCGGTCAGATTCCAGGAAGTCTGGGTTTTGCAGGCAAGTTTTCCAGAGGGAAAACAAAAACATTTATAATACAAACTTTCGAATAGTGAATGATAACCTCCCACAGTTTATAAATAAATTTTGTAAAAGTATGTTTGTCTGTTATGCTTTAAATTTTTCCATCTAGATGTTCTAGATTTACGTTGAAATGCCAAAGATCTGACTACTCTATTGTTAATAACTTTATTACTAAATATAAAAAAATCTTTAAAAGACTGAAGACAACCATTTCGTTTGAATCATTATGAAAATCATTATTGCATTACTTGAAATTTTTGTGCACACTTGTAATGCCTTTGTTTGTGGCATAATTATCATACTTTATGATCTTATCCAATAAACAAATTAGTATTTTGGTGTCCATAAATAATATGGATCATACATAACTGGTGTTCACCTGAATTAACATTAAACAATGCATACTCAGTTACATGTTTTGGTTGAAATTACAGACCAAAATTACTGAGCTGAGATCAGTAAAAAATTAGTCAACTAGAATTTATTTTAACAGTTAATAATATTGGAAGCATAATCTGACCTTGTAGTACAAACAGCATTAATTTGACATGCAGTACTGCTTCCTGGGCTGTAGGGGGAACCAAAAATATGGTGTGTTGCTAAAGTTTTACTGTCCCATGCATATGAGTGCATAAAAAAAAATCAGCAAATCTCAGTGTAAAAATGCATTTTTGTTTGTGTCCAGTTTACCAAAGGCTCACTCCTTCAAATATGCCATAAATTAGTTGTGACTTCATGCACTTGTATTGATTCATGCATTTCAATGTATTTAACGAATTAACACTTGCATTTTGTTAATTCTTCCACTGTAGTAAATGATCTGTTTTAGGGGCCAGTGTAGCTCCTTCCAACAGCATTTTAAAACATATTTATTTCAGGGATCCCGGTTGTTTATTGTTTGTTTTTATTCTTATTTATTCAGATTAAAATGCACAGTTAATATGACCATTTTCCGGGTTAAAGTGAAATCAGCATTAGCTGCTGACGGCTTTTCCTCCTGCTGATACTGGCAATACATGTGGCACAGAAACCAGTCACACATTCTGCAGAATAAAGAATGGATATTACCTGATTTGTGGGTCTCGAATTTTTTAAATTCAAATAAAGGAATGGATTATATTTCATAATGAAGGTTTACAGAGCATAACGAGGATATGGTTCTGATAGGCTGGAGGGTGTCTTGTGTGTCACTCACATGACTGCCTGTATTCTTTTCTTGTTCCGATACGGGTCGCTGTTTTCCTTTGGTGTTACTGGAAGATTCTTATTACTTCAAGATATATGTATTTACGTTTTTGATGTCATTCCACAGGATTTTATGCATTGATATGATTTTAAATAAATGATTGACAATGATGCCCTATATGTACAAGCAATTCATAGACGATGTACGTTTATCTCCCCTGTAACCATTAGCCTTGAAAGACAATATCATGGATGACATCAATCCATTCATCCATCCAGTACAAATAATGGGGAGCCTCAGATTGACCCAGCAGTTCATAGGATCACCCACAATGCACTGGGCAATTCAGAGATAGAAATTTGTCTAGTTTTGAGCACAATTTTGAAGTGTGTAAGGAGACTGATGTAGCAGGAGGGAATCGGCACGAACACAGAGCTATAAATACTGGGATGTAGCTTTGTGTTGGCTGCAGAAAGGAACAACCAAAATGCTGCATCACAGGAAGAGGCTTATGAGTGAAGTCAAGACCTTGAAAACAAAGTCTTTTTTTCTGAGAAAAAGTCAAACATAACAAAAAATGGCACGTCAAAAGAAAGAAGAACAGCATTGTGCAAACTTCCTGTGCTAACTTCCTAGGAGGTCTTCCATTTCCTGTCATGTGACACTTAAAAGTCAAAGAATCCACATCTTTTCTTCAGTACTGTTGTTACACGCTCTTATTGAAAGTGGTTTACAGATGAATACATTTATTCCACTGTAACAAACCAAAGACCAACACAAAAGGTCAACTTTCCATTGACAGGCTAATGTCCTTACTAGGAGGGGCACCTAATCAATGTCAGGGGGGGGACACTATGAGCGAGGACAGGGTTTGCAAACTACCAGTTCGTTTAAAAAGACCCGGGTTTCACTTTAGAACTTGCCGTGTGCTGATTGGTCAGCCTCCTATAATCATGCTTATGTCACTGATGTTAATCTGAAAGAGCTGGATGAGTCTTTCAATCAAGGAAACAAACCTGCCAAAACACAAGATGATCTGGACTAATTAGCCAAGTGCCGGAGTCTTTTAGTTTTAAAGGAGTTTGTAAAACCTGAAGTAGATCATAGTGTCCCTCTATTTCTTTCCCATCACGCAATGTGGCTGAGACTTGTCCCAGAAATGTTAGAACTGGAGTCTGCCTTAGTCTCTGGCTCATTCTTATGGCTGCAGCACTAACCCTCCTACATACGTCAATCAGCACATTACTACATATTCTGTTCGGCACAGGAACAGCCATGGCGGCCCACCAGATAGGTTGGCTCAGCTGGAGATGATTTCTTCTTGTCCGATAAAGAGCTCCAAGGTGTTGCATCATCAGCATGGAAGCACCAGTCTACACAAACCCACAGTCACTCAACCATTCCAGTCACTCAACCTTCTGATTCAAGTCTTCGCTAGAGCCTGACATGTTCACTAGTCATATTGTTGTGTTCTAGTCAATCTGGTCTTTCAAGGTTGGTATCATGGCTCCGGTACCTAAACCTTATTGTCTCATCAAATTGCTTTCGCAAGGACAAAGCAGAACCAAAAGCATCACATATTCCCCATGCTCAATAAGGCATATAGTTTGATTGCCGAAGGGAAAGTTTAAGTCATCCAGGGCATCACAGCATTCATGAGCACCTGTAAACCAGCTGTGCACTGGGACAACAGGTTTCCCTGTCCTGAGTGTTTCCAGTCCTGTCGTCTCCATTGTCCAGTGGAATCCTGATGAATAGCAGCACAATCAACACATGAAAGAAAAAAAATGTTTACTATATAACCACGGTAAAACGTAAGCTTTTTAGTTAGATTAACTGAAAAATACTAATCCAAAAGTAATCTACAAACTGCATTTGTCCTCAAATCTCATCGGTGGTTCCTTTGTAAAAGTTCAGCCTATCAAAATGTATGCATCTAAATATAATCCAAATACAGATGTCATTTCCATTTTTCTTCTTCCAGACTACATAGACATTAGACAACCTGTTCAGAAAAATTTGAAACATGGGTCTATATTGTAGCTGGTTGAACTTAATGTGAGACAGGTGCCTCATTCCAGTTTTATAAAGGTCAGATATAAAAGTGCTGCTGAACAATGAAATCTGAGCCCCCTTTTACAATTTTTAATGCAGGCAAAAGTTCAGCTCCTCTTCTAAACAGGCCCAATACATGCGTCTCTTATAAGCTTTCAATGTGAAGCACTTCACGCAATATTTCATTGTTGAAAGTAGATATTTTACAAAAAGCAATTTGAGACCTTGCTCAAGGGCGTAGCATCTGAGCTGGGAAACAGCCGTCTCTAATCTCAGTTTGCCGGCCTCACCCCCCCACAGAATGACTTATTGTCAGTGTTTTCATTTAGACAAAACGAAGCCATTTTAAATAATTTTCTGCAAGTTGTTATTACAATTAATTAATGAACTAAAGTATCCTTCCCTGTATGAAATGTTTAAATCCATCCTTGGGAGCCTATGCCAAGGCAGAACAACACCCTTCACAGGATTCCAGTACATAACATCATGATGTTTGAAAAAAAAAATATTCCTTTGGAGCAAGAGCGAGCAGGATATCAAAAACAAACATGCGTTGGTAGGGTCAGATGCCATCACGATCTCTAAAGCGGGGGGGGGGAAGGGGAATTTTTTGGGAGTGAGCAAGTTTTGGATTCAGAAAACATTTGGGCAGGTGTAGGCTTACGTTGCAGAGCCAAGTCCAATATGGTACCTGCAGTGAAGAGGACGGGGACACTGCAAAGCATGTGGGTCTAAGGAATCTGCACCCTGCCACTGCAATCTGTGCTCTGTACCCCACACTCTACACCTCACGCTCTGCAGCCCACGGTCTGTATTCTGCCACTGCACCCCACGCTCTTCGCATGACCACTGCACCCTACCCTCTGCAGACTGCACCGCACACTCTGCACCCCGCCACTGCATCCAGTGCTCTACACCCCGCCACTGCATCCAGTGCTCTACACCCCGCCACTGCATCCAATGCTCTACACCCCGCCACTGCATCCAGTGCTCTACACCCCGCCACTGCATCCAGTGCTCTACACCCCGCCACTGCATCCAGTGCTCTACACCCCGCCACTGTATCCAATGCTCTGCACCCTGCCACTACACACTCTACACCCCACACTCTACACCCCGCCGCTGCATCCAATACTTTGCACCCACACCCCAGAGAGTAGAAATGTGTGTGTTTGTAATAACCTTAAAAATGACCATTACCACATAAGTAGAAAATGGATTAATTTTTAATAGTATAAAAATCATAAAAGAGCAAGTAAAGGCATGCGTTCCTCTGAAATGCCCGTAAATGCTATGGCATTACTGCAGAATGTTAGAGGTGAACACTCACAATTCGGTTTAGCCATAACAGAATCATATTAACAAATAAAATCATGTTAAAAAAATGAAAAACAAAACGTAAGATACTGATCTGAGTCAGAAATTGATGACAGAGGGAGGTATCATCAGTTGACAAATTACGTACATGTCCGGGTTTAATTTTCTTTTCCTTTTAACAGTGATACTTACCAAACATATAAAACAACATTTGTTTACCAAAAAAGTTTCAACATGACATCTTTGCTGAGAGAAACGGTAGCAGTGAATAAGGCCCCAGATGCACTTATGGCCTCGAACAGCATCGACAGAGCCATCTGCTGCCAGAGCGATAAGGTGGAATATACTGGGAACAACAAGCATCATGCATGAACTTATGAAAGCTGGAGTGTGAGGGATTCTGGGTCGGACAGTATCGGCCCGCGGGAGCTTTGGGCTCCCCACAGGCCGCTGACAGCGGCTTCCCAGGGCTTACTGTCCATATCTGGGGCAGAGACCTCTGAACATCAAGGGCACCTTTTGTCATACATCTTTACCATATTCTTAACATGGAAAAGTTTATGTCGGAGTTCTCGAGACTGGAGCTTCTTGGATTGATAATCCGGCATCTGTTATTCGAAGAAAAAAAAAAAAGAATCATAAATGTAACAATATTGGTACCCAGATTAGTAGAGCTTATTTGTAAGATTTTGTTATCGTAGATGTAGCTGGGGGAGACTGCATTCCTGGCAGACAAACTGAGCTGTAAGGGTGTGTTAGCACAGCGCTAAACCGCCAAGGAGCCACTCACCCGCTTCAGGTCCTTCAGTCGGTTATACTCCTCTGCCACAGCCTGGGGGGACATGGAGGGAGAGGGAGGTGCCATGTGTGTGTGACCAGCAGTAATCACACTAACATGAAATGCAGGCCTTCCTCGCAAGCATAGCCCTTTTAACAGGGTTACTCTCAGGGCTGATCACTAAGTGACCTCCTCAGCTGTTTCAGTCCACGCTATTCAAAAACCACAAACCAAGTATGGTCACATCAAAAAGGACACATTTTAAGATCACCGAAGAATAGTGCAAGTCACTATACTTTATTGTCAATCGTTAACTCACTGCCAAAATGAGCTACTTTGCTTTTAAAACCCGATTATGTTTTTTGTTTGTTAGATCAATTCAAAATGTATTTCTTCAGTCAGCAGAGTGACTGATCACTGCATTAAACATGAATAAGAAGAGTGTGCAGTTTGAGAATCTCCTTCTCTCTTCCGCTCACCTGGTACTTAACGGTCCCTTCATCCAGAGTGTCCAGTTCCCTGCTTAATTTGTTCATCTGGTCATTGATGTCATCAATTTCTGCACATAGATGCTTGTAGGTCTTCAGATCAGAATCAAATTCCTTCTTATACTCCTGTCGCTGAGCGTCTGATGTGATCTCTGGGTAGACGCTGAATGACAGATGACGGTATTGGGCTCAGGATCTTTCATGCTCCTTCAAACTGTGTGGTTGCTCAGTACAAATCATCCTCAGAATTGAAACTCAAGAATTTTTCAAAGACTGAAACTGTTGTTTGGAACCATGAGCTTCACAATCACAGCCTCAGTGTGGCCTCATGGGTAGAGAGCAGAGGGTATAGAGCATGTGCAGAGGGTATAGAGCAGGGGTGGAGAATCTGTTCCATGGAGGCCTGCTGTGGGTGCGGGTTTTTCGGATGGCCTCTCAATCAAGAAATAATAAATCAGTGGTTCTCAACTCCAATCCTGGAGACCCACTGTTGGCATCTGTACCCTCTGCACATGCTCTATACCAGGGGTGGGGAACCTGATTGAGAGGCCATCCCAAAAACCCGCACCCACAGTGGCCCTCAATGGATCAGATTCCCAACCCCTGGTATAGAGCATGTGCAGAGGGTACAGATGCCCTAATGACTGCCTTCCATTCCATGGATATTCAGGCCATCATGAGCTGAACACGGATCATAATAAAATTAAACTAGAGGAGACCAGCTGTTTCCAGGGTTACCAACTCTCATGCATCTGGCCTGACACTCATGCTTTCAGAGTCTCACTCTCACACAGGAAATCTTATAGCAAATCTATATTATTCCAAACCTAAAGTTAGTTACATCAAAAGTGTTGGGGTAGTTTGCTCTACAGACTATTTGCAAGGCAATGAATCTGTTACATGCATGTAAATGCGTGTGCATGCATGTGCAGACTTCAATCGAAAACCTCACTCCCGCCAGCCAGCGGAGCGAAGCTGGCAGACCCGTGTGGCGTAGGGCTCACCTCAGCCAGTGGTCCTGGTCCAGCTCAGTGCTGGTTTCCCCACCTGTGGTATATTCTGTCTCGTACTGCGATTCCTCCAGCTCGGGGTTTCGGCGACAGCGCTTCCCCCTTCGGGCTGCGGGCCGCCGGACCCGGCCGGCCTCCTCAGAGGGGCTGGAGCTGAGAGCCGACCCCTGAAGCGGCTGGTCGGACCTACGCTTGGGGTAGCTGAACACAAACAGATCATCGATTAACTAAAAAAGCAGAAAAAGTAAAAAGCAAAGCCCTCTGTAAGCTGCCATATATGATTTCATAGCTGCCAGACCTGAACGGAAGATCAGTTTGTATATACAGCAAGTCTAAGCACTGGTACACTTACCTAATGTGCTTTTGAGAATTTTATACACACTCAGATGAATGAATGAGAAGATATAATATAAATATAAGAATAATACAATAATTTTCAGCTTTCAGGCTATGGAAAGAAACCGGAAATTATTCATAGGAAATGGGCGTGAATTCATATTGTCGTGCTTTTTCATTAGTCTGAGGCTTATAGACCATAGCTGATGGCATGTAACCCAGAACTGACCTGCTTCTCTAGAGCATGTTAATAAAAACATATAAATCACTAACAGCATGGTATATATCAGAGGGCTAGTGAATAGATTTCCTTCATTTGCAGATGGATAACTACCTCGCAAAATTCTTTGCGTGTCAGATTTTACAAATGTGCCTCTAGGCGTACACACCCTTCTTTGACTCTGTAACTGGTTTCACTCTGCAGTGGACAGCTGACACCGGAACAGCCCAGTGACGCCACTGGGAGGAGAACTAAAGCATTAAACAGACTTTCAGCGCCCAGCCATCTCTGAATAGCACCTGTGCTTCTGCTAAAAGCCAAAGTTCTTTCTTTCTGTTCTGTCCCTATCCGACTCCATTCCATCACAAGACACAGAATCTGTTCACAGTTTGCTGGAGAGCTCTCAGCCCCAGAAACAACTTCTTACTTTATCCAATTTACTTCGAAATTTTTCTCACCTGTTCCCTAAAAAAGTTTTTTTTCCTAAGGAACACTTCTATAACATATTTAAAACAACATTCTGGCTAAACACAACAATTTTCTTCCATAGTTTCCATGTAATACATTATGTGCACAGCTGTAGGATTGTGATGAAAAGAAAAGGAAGATAAAGCACAATGAACGTCTGAGGTGAACGTGAGACTGCTGGAGTAGGTAGAGGTGAATCTCTGCTTAAAAAAGAGAAACAAAAACATCTGAAATAAAAGAGGCGCCCTGAGAAAATGGCGAGGGATTATAACAGGGCGAGCGCTTAGCTCGAGCGCTGAGCTGTGGTACAGGCTCTCTGCGAGCTCTGCCATGAGCACAGTGGTGGGCAAACTGGCTCATACATACAGAGCCCTTACGGTACACAGTAACAGATCTATAGGGGTGTGGGGGATTATGCTGTGAGTATAGAGGTGCAGGGGAGTACGCTGTGTGTATAGGGGTGCAGGGGAGTATGCTGTGAGTATAGAGGTGCAGGGGAGTACGCTGTGTGTATAGAGGTGCAGGGGAGTATGCTGTGCATATAGGGGTGTGGGGGAGTATGCTGTGAGTATAGAGGTGCAGGGGAGTATGCTGTGCGTATAGGGGTGTGGGGGAGTACGCTGTGCGTATAGGGGTGTGGGGGAGTACGCTGTGTGTATAGGGGTGCGGGGGAGTACGCTGTGTGTATAGGGGTGTGGGGGAGTATGCTGTGAGTATAGAGGTGCAGGGGAGTGCGCTGTGTGTATAGGGGTGTGGAGGAGTATGCTGTGAGTATAGAGGTGCAGGGGAGTACGCTGTGCGTATAGGGGTGTGGGGGAGTATGCTGTGAGTATAGAGGTGCAGGGGAGTGCGCCATGTGTGTGGGGGCGTGGAGGTCCTATCCCCTTTCAGATTCTTTGGAGAGGCTGGGTTTGTTTTCCTAAATGAATCAGAGGCAACAGCCATCATTCATTAATTTATTAAAATCACATTTACGGAATTTGGCAGATGCCCTTCAAGCGAGTACTTCTAAGTGCTTAGAAGTATCATCAGAGAATACATCCTGAATTACTGTCAATTACTAAATTAATTACTGAATTACTGAAATTACTGTAAATGTCATAATATTTCATGGATAATACAGCAAATTGGTAAATATTATGTTTAAAAGCTACTCCAGAATCAAAAGAATCACAAAATGTCTTCACATGTCACTATTGTCAGAGCAACCATTTTATGGGGCTATGAAGAATAGAAATCGTCAACTATCGATTGTTAAATTCCAATTTTTGTTTTCTGACTAGTGTCATGAAAATATATAATAAAGAACATCGCTGCAGTAACATACATAAATTGTATATGAATCATGCTACATATTGGTGTCAACAGATATTACTATTTCTTCAAAAAGAAAGATATTTCGTTCTGATTTAAAATAATGGAAATAATCTTTCAGATTTATTACACAGCTGGGGAAATGGAGCTGCTTGTTTCAGATATCTGTGTTCTCCTGGAAGTGCACACCCACAAGGCTCGATGCTTATCTTTTATCTCCCAAGTAAAACCTTCCAGCTTCTCAGGCTTCACCCAGCCCATTGTATAAACATTCATGCTGCTTTCAGGGAATAGAGAATGACTGACAGCACAAGAGAGAAGGTCAGAGTAAAACAATGATATTAGTATTGAAATATACTTGCTGAAAAACAGTTAATCCTTTCTGCCCCCATCTCCACCCCCTTGTCTGGACAGAAATATGTCAATTATGTGCCGCTGGTGGGGGGTCTTAGGGTTTAAGGAGCAGTAACACGACTTTCCGAGATTTGCTCGTGCGAGTGTTTTGGCAAATCTGGGCTGCAGTGAAGAGTTGCTACAGGAAGCAAGGCCCCCCAACTCAGTCCTTCACTAAGTGCTGCAGATTCCATACTAAAAACAAAAGAGATCCAGCAGCTGTCGTCAAGGACGTGACCTCAAGGCAGCCCCAGCTAAAGTGAGGAGGCATGCAATGCAAACGAGAAGAAAAACCTCAAAGAGAGGCACCACATTCAAGAGCTGCTAGGCAACAGCGGTGCTGTCCACACATCCATCTCGCCCTTCTGTCCACATCGCCACGCCATTCCTGGCAGTGCCGCGTGTACACATCCATCTCGCCCTTCTGTCCACATCGCCACGCCATTCCTGGCAGTGCCATGTGCACATATCCCTCTCTCCATGCTCTCCTGGTCACTGCAGTATGAAGCTCATTCCAACAAGCACAGGACATGAATCTGAAGACATCCTGCATGGGACATCATGCTGTGCACGTCCATACACCCCCCCCCACACACACACACACAACCTCACACACACCCACATATGGAGATCCCCATATACACGCATGCAGACCCTCACACACACACCAGCACACACACAGAGACACACACATGACGGGCAAACATATCATTCACATAATCTATTTCTATGGGAAATCCCCAGCCCTAATCATAAGTAACCAAGTAAAACACAAGAGTTTTTGCATTTTTATTTTTTTCATAAAAAAAACCTGCTAAAATAGAGCTTTTATAAAATAGAGTTTTCCAATATGAGGATCAGGAAACTAGTCCCCATCAGGTAAAAAAAAAAAAGGTATTCTTCGCGTTGTGGGGACATTTGGTCTCCACAAGGTAAAGAATACCTGGACACACACACACACACACACACACACACACACTGACACACAGAGACCCAGTCACCACTCCCCTCCCCACACACACACCCACACACGCAGACCAGAAACGCCGACCAATTACTCACTCGTTGTACTTGTACGTTCCCTCACTGAACACGCTGTCTGTTTTGCCAGGGTAGGAGGCAACACTATTGGCTGCGTTCAGCAGAGGGGCTGCCTTCTCTGACAAAACCACTGTGGGGGCTTCCTGGATGCTGTGCTGACTCTCCACATGGTTCACCTGGAACAAACGACCCACAACAAGCACAGAGACACTTCTTAATGAGTACAGAAACAGATCCTAGGGATAGAACACGCCAAGCAGCCAGTGCGGCTTTATGGCCAATCCCACCTCATTTCATCATTCCCATCACACCAATCCCACCTCATTTCGTCATTCCCATCACGCCAATCCCACCTCATTTCGTCATTCCCATCACGCCAATCCCACCTCATTTCGTCATTCTCATCACGCAAATCCCACCTCATTTCGTCATTCCCATCACGCCAATCCCACCTCATTTCGTCATTCCCATCACGCTAATCCCACCTCATTTCGTCATTCCCATCACGCCAATCCCATCTCATTTCGTCATTCCCATCACGCCAATCCCACCTCATTTCATCATTCCCATCACGCCAATCCCACCTTATTTCGTCATTCCCATCACACCAATCCCATCTCATTTCATCATTCCCATCACACCAATCCCACCTCATTTCGTCATTCCCATCACACCAATCCCACCTCATTTCATCATTCCCATCAAGCCAATCCAACCTCATTTCGTCATTCCCATCACGCCAATCCTGTCTCATTTCATCATTCCATCACGCCAATCCAACCTCATTTCATCATTTCCATCACGCCAATCCAACCTCATTTCATCATTTCCATCACACCTCTAAACGTAATAATTCTCCCTTGTTCATTTTACACATTTTTCTGAAATACATTTTTTTCTCTCATAATAATGGAATTCCATTTCTAATCAGTGGCCTATGTTATGCAGAAAGATTCCAATGAAAACAGGGCTTTGGGATTGGGTTTTAATAACAATCAAGCTCGGAAGGCTGCGGATCTCTGGTGAACTGAGCTCCTTAACTATTCTCAGCGAGTGAACAAGCATGAAACATTTGATTTCACAATGTTGCGAAATATGTAGTACGAGAGAAGCAGAGTGGAAATAGACTGTCACGCTAAAAACAGACTGCAAAGTAATTATCCTAAATTTACAACAGAGCATGTAGGCAATTCTTGGTAAGACACTGGCCCAGTTCTCCTTGAGAGGTTCAGGAAGGTCACCTCCACCACATTATGTGGTAAGACACTGGCCCAGTTCTCTTTGAGAGGTTAAGGAAGGTCACCTCCACCACATTATGTGGTAAGACACTGGCCCAGTTCTCCTTGAGAGGTTCAGGAAGGTCACCTCCACCACATTATGTGGTAAGTCACTGGCCCAGTTCTCTTTGAGAGGTTCAGGAAGGTCACCTCCACCACATTATGTGGTAAGTCACTGGCCCAGTTCTCCTTGAGAGGTTCAGGAAGGTCACCTCCACCACATTATGTGGTAAGACACTGGCCCAGTTCT
>JABFEA020000036.1:1161527-1171780 GCA_019775915.2 Cyphomyrus plagiostoma | reverse complement strand
CCACGCACACGCGCGTATTGCCTTTGTTTGCAAATCTTAAAGGTGAAAAAAAAACATCAAGGCTGTTAGTAGGGCAAACTGTGTTGCCATGGTAGCCACAAAAATTGTTTAAAAAAAAAAAACGCACAAGGCCTCCACTGTGAGCTCGCTCTTCGCAGGGAAGGTCCCGGGGATCAGGTGTCTGCTAGGGATTCCGCTATTGTTTATCAACATGTAGAGTGCAGGCGGGGGCCGCGCCGCAGCACGCTGGGGAAACGTCTCACCAGCTCCGTCTCTAGCCTTCCAGCGGCGACATATGTCCTTCGTCAGCCAGCTACACCTCACCGCAGACCAGCTCTACACTGCACATGGGCTCAGTGCCCCTGCTGCGGGGCACGGGCAGCGCCCAGGAATCACGGCGCTATCGCCGTTTCCTTAGCAAATATTGAAAAACGGCACTTTTGCCCATTTCTGCAGTTGGATGTTTTAAGTGGAGCTGCCTGGAAACACATCTGTTCTTCTTCGAAACGGGAAAGTAAATGATTCAACTGTGGAACCGCATTAACTCATAACCATTCAAATGTAGATAAAAGTTGTACTTTTACTCACTGAACAATTTAGCTACATACATCAATCAATTCGATACGTAATTTGTTTTTAAAGATAAAAACAAACTATACCAATTATTTAAAATTCTGTAATATTCCAGACGTGCACACAAAGTACGCTCCAGTAAAAGGGCCACAGCTGTAGGTCCGTGTACGAAAAATGCTGCTCTTGTTCCCGTTTGTTTGCTGCTTTGTTTTACCCCTTCGAATCCAATAACCGAACGAGAACAAAAGCGCATTCTTTAAAGCGCACCGTCCTTTGCATCATTCGTGAACAACTGAATAAATTATCTTGTTTACAAGCTGTTTAAAAATTTTCTGTATCAACCTAATATAATCCTACTGTACAGTAAGATATTAGGAATTATCCCGAACCGTGTCCGAGCCTGGCGGACGAATCACTCCACTTACCTGTTATTACAGACGCAAAAAACCTAAGCGATACCTCCGTTGTATGCTTTCACCTACATCCGATTCGGAGTTAAAGATTAGTTTACAAAAATATTATGCTTTCAGTTTTCACTGGCTTAGTTGATCACCTGCCTTTCTGTTCAGCCCCCTCTTCTGAATATCTGCCTTTCGGTAAAGACTTTCCGCGGTGGGCGGCTGAGAGTCACTTGTTGCGCCTTCCTGCGGGAGCGAGTCTGTCCACTGGCCAAGTGGGTGTGATTTCATGCGGTATAAAACGCTCTTCAGTTATTTATTTACAAGTCCTCTTTTTTCACGTAGTAAATCACATAATATATTTTCCGCCCTACGCCACAGCATTTATGGCGGAAAAACAGAACGGGGCAAAGTGCTTTTTCCTGTGGATCATAAATAATAATATAATATAATAAAAAAAACTTCCGTAAACTAAAAAGAGAAATAAAAGGTTGGTTTAATATTTCAGGAAAAAAAAACTTTTACGGGACATGAACGTAGGCCTATAAGACTTAATGTCAGAAGTCAGAAAAAGCGCAACAATTTCCCAGCTATAACAATTTTAAGCCACATTTTAACAAAAACATGCATTCTTCCGTTTAGATATAACGCGAGCTCCCATAATTCGTATTTTTAAAATTAAATCTGGTTTTTGTCACAGTGATTAAAAGCAATATGTTTAAACATGAGTGTAAACCCCTTAACATATATTAGTGTGAGGTTTACCCGACTCTCCGTTATATCAGTAATGTCATTTGGAGTTTAAACCTTTTATGCATATAAGTACGTTTCTCATTTTCATTTCTGCAATTTCAGCATCAGCTTCTGCAAACTCGTATTAGTAATTACGCATTGTGAAACGTCACCTGTGTTATAATTACTCCCAGGAAAGGGTAGTAATTGAAGCATGACCGCACCCATACACTGGATCAACTGCATCCCAAAAATAACTGCCCAATACTACCGTAATCCATTCTTCTGCCACTTAATAATATATCGTTAGAGTAAACGGGGAGTTAAACTTTAATGACAAAAGTGTTTCAGCATGGTTAATGGGGAATGTCCATTGTCCACTGTAATTTAGACGGCTCTTAGTCATTTTTACCTTCTTCAGTTTTTACTCCTGGTTTTTCTTTGCGGATCTTCATAAACACCCAAATCCCCACGCTGACGTTAGCAGTATATCTCGTTAGACCGACTCCATTGTTTATTCGGGACTCTATATATCTGTATTTTTGTAAACCTACACAGCCCTTGGGCAAAAATGATCAGTTAAATGCTAAGTACATTTACCGTACTTTTTAAAAATATAAATTAATAAGTAGATTAGCACTGTTAGGCCGCTGCCCCCTGCGGACTGACTGAGTAAACAACATGAACACGTTCTGCCCTCTGCTCTCTTCCTGTTCTCCTGCCCCTGCCCCAGGTCCCAGATGGTCACACAGAACCAAAATGGGGAAACCATTGTCTGACGTTACTGTAAATATCCATGTTTATGTCCATTTCACTGGGTCTCAGTCCATCCATTTTCTACACCTGCTTGACCTACAGTATGCAGGGTCACGGGCACCCAGAGCCAGTCCCAGAAGATACAGACACAAGGTGGGGAACAACCTTGGATGGGGAAGGTCCCTGGCGACATGGGAAGGACATGCAAACTCCACACAAATGGAGCCATGGCGGAGACTCGAACCCTAATCCCAGAGGTGCAAGAAGTGTTAACCACTGCAGCACCATGCAGTCTTAAATTAACACACCGCAATTAAGATCTAGAGAATTGTAGAAATCTTGCCTTGTTGGACGGCTGTGGCCCTTCAGGGAAGGCAGGCTCCTTATGAGCGCACCATGAACCTTTACGTTACAGCAGATTTACACATATAGCAGATGCTTTTGCCCAAAGTGACGTACAAGTGAGGTAAACAGCACATAGCAAGCAAAGTGCAGCTTGGCGGAATGAATGCCCAGGTAAGAGTATGAACATTTCTGGAGTAGGAGCTACATAACAGCTACACAACTACACACTCAAGTCTTCTGATGGACCATTAGCTTGGGGACGTGACTGCATGCCATTATAAGCAGCCATGCAACCTCAGAGTCGAGCCAATCGGGGGCGTGGGGTCCACGACCTTGAGTGATCAAACACGGCGAGTTTACAGAGAGCATTTCCCAAGAGCGTAGCAGGAACCATGCAACTGAATGGGTCCAGCTGTGGAAGTTGCTAAGGGGGCTTTTGGGAGACGGACCCTGGGCTGATACTAAGCCCCCGAGGTGAAACTTTCTGCTGAACCATGCAGCTAGACCTGGCTGGTCAAACATGATGACACAGAGTTAGTCTGCAGTCACGTTTCACCCTCTGTGCCGAGACCAAACGAGTCCGATGTGTTCATAGATTCGGTTTATTGGCCAAAGCAAATCCTGTGTAGCACCATAATCGGGAACAAAGCAACTTAGTTACAAGTAAGGAAAGTCCAGAAGTAATACAGACAACCTGAATTGTAAGCAAAAGATTGTTAACTAGGTTTTGCCTAAAGGGGTAAGTAATCTTGCATGAGTACTGAAAGGAACCATCCTTTTTAAAAGGATGCATTCAGAGTCCTCAGCCGACCCAATAACATTCGGTCGCTGGGCCAGTGGGCGGCTCACAACAGCATCAACAGAAATAATAGGTGCACTGGTATAAATTTATTTTAAAATAACATTGCTTAAAACACCAAGCAAATTCTGTAACAGTGAGTAGACCAGTGTATGTTTTTTTTGCTAATGTGCTTCTTCAAACCATAATTTCTACTTCCATTTAACAGACTGCAACCCCATCATCACACTGAAATACATGTTCACAATGCCTGCAGTTATAGGCAGAGATGTCCAGGAGGTGTGTGAAGCATACGGTCTTGTAGTTATACTGCTACTTTGTCATAATGCCAGAAAGGGCATCGGTGTGGCTAGTTATGGCAGCGTGCTTAACTCCTATAGAGTAACAAGTAGACCTTTGCCCTAATAATATAGTTGTAGGTTCAAGATTCACTGAGCACATATGACCTGTAAACCTTTCCTCTACATTTTGTGTCAAATGAGTAAAATAAAGGTAAATTGATGTTTAATTACCTCCAGCCTCCATCCAAATTGAAGGGCAGTTGAATCAGGTCTGCGTGACAAACTCCCAAATTCACCAGCCGCACTTTGCCTTGGATGCAGGGCACCTTGGTGCTATGCTGTTGACAGAATTCGGCCCTCAGTTCCCAGGTGGCTGCAGTGTCTGCCATCGCTCTATCCAGGCATTTGCATGAGGGCCCTTAAGGGACATGGGAGACATTTTTGAATGATGCCCCAAAACAACAAACCCTGACATGTGACTCTATGGCACATATTGCAGGTCACTCTCTTTTTCGTCACCCGCTGCTCTGTCAGAGGTGGCGTCACAGCTGCATATTTGGTCCCATTACCTCTATGTAGGTGCAGGCAGGAAGCTGCTCATCTGGCCTCAGCCCTGTGTCTATGTCTGCACCAGTTTGTACTGGGTACTCCAGCACTTGCAGGTAATTCTGATTAGCCACTATAAGTTGTCCTTATTCTGTCCTCTGATGACTTGCCGTCCTCTTCAGAATTTGCTCTGCTCTCTGCTTATATGTTTTGTAGAATTGCCCCAGTTTCCTGTGACCATAACGTAAGTGGTTATTTGAAATAGATTGATAGTATCCCATCCAAGGTGCCTCCTGTCTTGTTCCCTCTCCTTAGAGCTTTCTCTGCTGCATCAGTTAATAAACTCAATATTTCCTCAAAGTCTAACCTGCATAGCACTGGTGCCCCCTTCAGGTTCACAAGTGCGTTGCCACACTCTGCAGTCCAGTGGACCTTCTGCTAGCTATCTTTACATTTCAGGTCAGTCACGAGTTCAGCTCTGGGAAAAAGTTTGTCTGAAAAGCCTATAGAATCCTGCCAGTCCAAGGAAAGAGCAGACCTGCTTCTTCATGGTAGGTCTGCTGCATTTCTCTTCCCCACCTGAGTTCTGCCCAGTTACTTCCTCCTTATATAACCTTGGCGGGCTCCTCCCTCACCAGAAGATAGTTCCATGGGTAGATGGACCCATCGTCAGCGCAATACCACTGACCTGTTGTAGCTGAACTTCTAGCTACATGTGCTTAACAGTCGTAGGACACAGCATTTCAGTAGCATGACACAAGTGTTTCAGTCACATGACACAGCATTTCAGTTGCATGACAGCATTTCAGTTGCATGACAGCATTTCAGTCACAGGACACAACATTTCATTTGGGCTGTTAAAATGCAAATAGCTCCCAGACCAACCACCCTGAAACCAAAATAGCCAAAAACATCAGGGTAAGACAACTAGTATGTCCATCCGTCCATCCATCTGCCTTGCACCCCCTTACCCAAAACAGGATGATGGTCAGCTTGGCTGCAATCCCACGCAGAGGGCACCAGTCAAATGACCCACTGGAAAGGCTGGCAGTCCATCGCAGGGCACACTGCGGATGAATCGGGCCAGTTCTGCCCACTGAGCCACCACGCCGCCCTCACCATGCTGAAACCAGCCTAAATTTCAAAGGAATGCGGTAAAAATGATGGCCTGTGGTCTATCTGCCATGTCAGAGTGAAGCATTTCTGGTTCCAATGTATGTTAATGAAACCGCTGTCAAAGTGTGCAAACCCTAAGTCTTTGGGACCGATTCAGAGTCATACGTGGTTTTAGTAGAAAGTCTTAGTCTTCAACCCATTTTCACAATATAGCAAACGCAATATTCAGCCAATTTAATCTTACTAATCAGAGCATGCTTTTAATATTATTCTAACTCAAACCATGACATCAGAATTAAAAATAAATAAAACAATATTAGGCAGTGATGTGCCCAGGTGGACCAACTTCCCTGCCTTTTTGTGGGTCACCTTTCTGTTGGGATTGAATTTACACCTGGAGCATTATGGGACCTTATATCCTAACCTCATTAAAGCAATTGACAGCTGACGTAGACCAAAAAGTCACATACCCTCAGGCGCTTGACAGACCAAGGACCCATACTGCCAGTTTTAAAGTGCCTTCCATTTCTGCTTGTTCCTGTGTAAGAAAAATCACAACAACTGGTGGCACTTCATGGGATTTTAACGCCTTGCATGGTTACTAGGCAGCAGCTTTTACAGGAAGATCATTAAATTGGTTAATCAGATGGAAACAGACATACATTATCGGTAATAGACATTCTTTAAAACATATTGTAGACGCACTGAAACATTTAAGAAGTCCCCAATGATTTATAGAAAGGATCAAAGGAAATTAACTCTATCTGTAAATAATTCTGAAATGCCTTTGCACAAAGCTTTTGTGCCTTTTTGTGTATTATATTCATTCAGAAAAAAAATTATATCTGAGAAATACTTGAATTACCAATGTAATTAAAATAATGCCACCCCCTAGTGGTCAAACATTTATTTCTACTCTTTGAAATGAGCTGGTGAACACTGGTCGACAGGTTAATTGGTAACGTAGTCCTGGATCTGTAGGCAGTGGAACAATCAGCCGTCTCCCTTCAGAAGATACTTTTGACAATTAAACAAAACTCAGCAGACAACAGTTTGATCAGTCCTGTAGCTCAGTCCAGAACCCCAGACAGTCTACGTTTCTGCTTCTTCTGGGATCTGATAGGTTACAAAAATGTGGACTGTCTGGCAGGCTGGCAGGAATCTGGGTGGAAGTCTCTGCCTTTTTTTAATAGAAGCTCTAAGGCAGCCATTGACTGTTATTAGTAGTTCATTTATTAAAAAGATTTCAAGCTACCCATTCATTGCATTCTACAGTAGTTACAAGAAGGAGGAATTTCATACATATAGCAGTTTCAGTGACTCCTGAGTGAGTGAGAGGAGCATTATAGGAAATAAAGACGCCCATATAAATGGGTGTGAATGTGCTTCGCATCCCACTACGTCGTTGGTTTGCCCTCTTCGGAAAGCTTAGTGCACTTTTCAGGCAACATCATTCTGTAAATGCGAGACAAGGCTTTGGGTTGTTGCATCAATGCGTTGCTTTTAATGAGTGACTGATTAAGACATGCAGGTGTTGAATTCCTGAAGGACTTACCGATAATGTGATGTGTTATATTTTTTTTCCATATATCATGCTTCCAATAACATTACTGTTGGAATTGTCCTGTGTGTCTGCTATCCCATCAGGATAAGGGGTTCGGGGATACGGTGTGTATATATATGCTGCAGTGTGCACCTATGGGCAGTCCAGTAACTCTAGATAATCTTAGCATACTTTTGGACTGTGGGGGAACGCAGAGTAGCTAGAGGACACCCCCCACTGACATGGGGAGAGCATGCAAGCTCCACACAAGTGGGGCCATGGCAGAGATTCAAACTCAGGTCAAAGCCGGTGCTAACCACCGTACCCCATAATGACAAGGCACATAGCTGAAGTAAGACAGCACCGGCAGGTTCTCAGTTTGCAGCCCATATTGTTAATGGAAGTTGAAACAATGGGTCCCAAATTGTGAAAACCCTAACTCACCAGCACCCTCATTTTTAGTCTGCTTTATAGAAAAAAATAACTTTTACTATGTCTACAAATTAAAGCTGAAAGTTTGCATAAAATCAGCAGAAATGACTGACCCTCTATTTTCATTTTACCCATATTAACACAATAACTTAATAATAATGCAATTTCTCAGGACTAACTGGGTATAATCTCTCATTATCTTAATGTAAACTTACATTTAATATTCTGTAGAAATGCATTTTTACTCCTAACATATTTTAATTCAAGAACAAGTGTATTTCAGTCTTTAACTAAAACTTCAGCCATTTATCACTTACTGCTCTGGAACGGCAACATGAAGTGGAGGGCAGGTATAGTGTGGAAGATCTACCCCTGGCTCATTTGAATCATTTTAAGGAACTTATAAAAGACAGTGGTATCAGTGAATCAGAACAGAACTCTATTTAAATTTAATAATTTAGCAGAAGCTTTTAGCTAAAGTGCTTAAAATTGCAGTGCATATAAGAAAACTGATAATGATCAGAAAGAATCTGTTACAGAACTGATTCTACAAAATAAGTTGTATGGATATGTAAAAATCTACAGTAAGGTAAAGACACTGCAGTTGTTTAAGGCCCGGACCATAATCGGAAGGCTACAGTGTGTACAACCTGACAGAGAGGAACAAAGACTACATGAAGTATCATGTGTAGAATGTTTGTCTGTTCTCTCCGTTTCACATGGAGAGGAACAAAGACTACGTGAATGATCATGTGTAGAATGTTTGTCAGTTCTGGTCTGTCAAAAATCTGCTATTCTCTGTGCAAACAAATTGGAAAATGGCAAATTATGGGGCTCTGTGGTCATCGCAAGGTTTCAGAAGATCCCACGTACTTGTTTCAGTAGTTAATGCTAAATGGTATCTTTACTCTTTATTTAGGTTATACTACAGGACGTTTTTTCATATGGTGCCCTCTGTCCCTCTCACACATGCAGCAGATGCCTCTCAGTAAGCATTGCATCAACAAAGGCATATTCTTGTTTGTGAATTAAAGATATAAAGTTCAGCTGCTTGTGGAAAATGACAGCTGGCTTTCCGGGTACTTAAAGCTGTTATTACAGTGTGGTAACTGTGAGAAACATCAGCATAAACAGCATAACATGTTAGGAAATTCAAGGGTAAAATGTAAAGCAAACTCAAAAACAAACAGAAATGTATGTTTACTTTCATAGATATTTCGGTTTCCACTGGGCAGTGTCACCCCCAGATGAGCTAATCTCCTAATGATTTTTGCTTAGATAATTTGCTGCAAATTCCCAGTCCTCAGTACCCGTGTCTTCTGTTAAGTTTGAAAGATGTGCATCTTTTGTTTGGCTCTCCTTCCCTCTGCCGTTTCTGAGCAGGATGCAGCCCAGTCTCCTGCAGCAGTGCAATCAGTACTAAATAAATTGCATGCTGGAGAGTCCTGTATATCATTTCTTCATCATTTCATAGTGGGGCTAATTCATCTTCCAAGATTAGATTATTTAGGATCCTTTTTCTCTGTTAACTCTTTAAGTACAATAACCTTCAAACCCAGGAGTAAATGTGTACCTATTGGATATGTCCTTTTATTATTAAAAACCTGAGTAAAAAATTTGCTAAGGATTCGATTCGTATGACTCCTAGTTAAAATGCTGCCCCCACAGTACAGTGTATGCAACATGATCAAATTTGGCCACCAGGGTGCAGTATTTATAATACTTACAGTAATTTCTATGTGCCTGGTCTGAGTGCGATGACCTTTCCCTGTTCTTTTAATTTATTAGTATTTCTGATTCATCATGTTCATTAATGTTTTTTTAGTTGCCAGAAGTCGGCAAAATACATTGCAAGAAGTGAATTTTTTATTTTTAACAATAATGAAATACCCCACAGCCCTGTCGAGGATATGCATTTGGAAGATGCATGGATGCAGGTACAGTAATAAAATATTGCTATTCTCGCTGTCTGGCTGTGAGACATGGACACTATCCAGTGAGCTGAAACAAAGACTGGACTCCTTTGGTCCTGTGTCTCTTTGGAGAATCTTTGGGTACCTCTGGTTAGACTTTGTGTCGATGGCGCATTTCCCTCCGGCTGATCCGGCTCACGGGATTCTTAATACCAACGGTGGCCAATCTTATCTGCAAAGGGCCGGTGAGTGTGCAGGTTTTTGGGGTAACCTTTAGGTCAGCTGATCCAAAGGACGCAGCCAATCAGTCCTCTAATTAGTAAAATAATTAGGGAGTTGCAGCGAAAACCTGCAGAGACAGCGGCCCTTTGCGGATAAGCCCTGCCACTCCTGCACAATACACGGGTATCACAGTGCTCACAATACTGGCCAGGAAGAGTGTTTCGATGTCTTGCTGGTTTAGACTTTCTTTGTATGACTTGGCAGAATTTTTTTTCTATGATCCATGTTGTGCCCTGGTATATAAATGTTGGGCATATTTTAATCAGATAATGATTATCCCCCTATGTAACTACACTGTTATTACACATACAGCCCTATTAAGCGTCTCCCGGCATTTTTGTTGATAACCCCCTGGAACAGTAATTGTCAGACAGAGGTACTTAAACTAGGCAACGTTCTGTGATGGTATTACATAAAGCAAACAGAGCCTTCTGTGTGTGTGTGTGTGTGTGTGTGTGTGTGTGTGTGTGTGTGTGTGTGGGGTGGATTTTGGTCTGTGATGGTATAACCTAAAGCAAGCAGAGTCTTGTGTGTGTG
>JABFEA020000036.1:1120649-1132162 GCA_019775915.2 Cyphomyrus plagiostoma | reverse complement strand
TCCTACCTCCCAGAACCCCCCCAATCTGTGCCTTTTATTTTCCCACTATCTGAGCAAGCAGAGTCCAGGAGACCCTACTGCAGGTACTAGTCCTGCCAAAACCACATGCTTTGCCTACACTCATGTGGCTGGATGCATCTGCAGGTCCAGAACCCTAAAGCCCCAGGGAACAGGCATCTCCCCGAACAGCATGAATACTCCCATGCCACTTCACTGTTTACCAGAGCTGAGGGTTTAATCCTGTCCAAGCCAGACGCAAAGCCTCACTCCACTAGTAGCTGTTAGTAGCTGGGTAGCCTGTCTGCGAAGGACGCTGTGCGAAATCGGGCTACATGACCTAAAAAACAGGAACCTGTTGCACTGAATGAATCTTATTCTGATAACAGGCCTATTTTGGATTCTTCATACTGCCTTCCAGTCACTGGGGTAAACAGACACCAAAATCAAGCTTCTGTTTATCACGCCAGCTTTTTATAATCATAATATTCAACAATTATTTTTCATCTAAACATATCAGTTTTTATATGTGCCTGTCTTCACATTTAATTATATTTTTCCAATACCTGTTATCTTGGAAGTTCTACAGCGCAATGCCTGTTCTAGTTCTAGCACAGCTGTAATGCTGTTCTGCAGTAGGAATCGTACCCCGAGTTCCCCGAGCTAACGTGTGATAGCGATCCGAAGGCAGAGCCCCTCCGAAGGCTCCCGCTCCCAAACACGTGGGAAACAGAAGCTACTCCGAGTCCGGCTCTCATCTGCGGTCTGCCGCCCAAGCAAAGGCGCTAATTCGCTTTCTCCTTATTTCAAGCGAGTGCATTGTTTGCGTCGCTTTGGAGGGAAAATGACAGCAGTACGCCTGTGAAACGTCACCAATATTTTTTTTTCCTAGAACACGTATGCAAAACTGAAATGCTTCGTTTCTTTTTAGTGTCTCTCGACCGCCCCCCCCCCTTCGAGAAGCAGCAGTGGCACCAGCTCGGTACAAGGATGGCTTTTCCATGGCTAGAGAACAAGGACTCACATGTTATCCCTATGGTGCAGCATAGTGGGGAAACAGAAAGCACAACAGTGAGTTATAGATAACATACAGGTCATTTAGCAGGCGGGCCGAGAGGTGAACAATATCCTGGCATGCATGGCGACTGATTGGCCAGTCTCCTTAACCACACCCCCTTCCATAAAGGTCAGACCCAGGTGAGAGTATAAGCTGTAAGCCCCAGCAAACACCACACACGTCATGTGCAACACACACTGTCAATCCTGATTCTGAATACGCAGCAGCACGATGACTCTGCCAAATCAGATTTTAGCCAAAAAAAACCTTCCCGGAAGCATTCGTTTTATTCTCTTTTTCACTTTCAATTACAAACATTCACATCCATTCCAATGCCAGATTAGTGCTGGGAAAACCGTGTTACATGAAAAATATAGATGATAAAATAGGTTTCTTTTTTAATTACTGTAATTTTCAAAGAAAGATGGCAAATAGATTATTGTTAAAATGCAAGTAATTTGATTAATCTTTAAGATTGCTGTACACAAGTCAGTCAAACAGTGTTGTGATTTGTAGGCTGAAAGAGCAGAGAGACTGGCGGAGCCATCGCTGCTGGGCTCTGGTGCAGGAAACCTCGGACTCCCTCATGTTTGCTTTGCTTTAAATCAAGTCCCTGATTCTCTCCTTGTACTGACCCCACTGACATGGAGGAGGCGGAAAGAGGAGCAAGTTATCAGGAGATATGAGTTATCTGCAAGTTAGGGGAGACGATGGAGGCGGGGAGGTGCTTGGGGGCCAGAAGCTGGTGCACACAGAGAGAGCAGGGTTGGGAAGCAGCAGAAGGGCTGGGGTGGGTCTCCACCTTGTCCTGCTCATTTCTTCTAACCCACTTTTGTTTTATCAGTGAAAATTTCATAAATGCCACCAGTTAAAGCCAAACTGAAGGCACTTTACCTTAAATATATGAAGGAAAATGCTGCTTTCATTCCTAAAACAGGTTTAAAACAATTAAAGAGACGAAAGAGAAACTGAAAATAAGAAAGCATCCAAGAAAGGAGAGCATGACAGTAATTATAAAGGAAACCACAACAGGGTCAGACTGCAAATGGGTGCAGGTTTGCTTTTAAAAGCAAATGCCCTGTGCCTTCCTGCAGCTATGTAAAGAAGAGCCTGATCCTGGTAGGGTGGGAGACGGATTCCTCACACAATAACATCACTGTGAACTCTGTAAATCGTGGCTGTTTAAGGAAAAGCAAAGCCAACTGCTTTCACGGTGGGAGCTGAGTACCAGCACCCATAATGCCTTGAGAGGAACACGGGGGCTCTGGCAAGTGGTGGCAGAAAGACGTACCTCTCACAGACGCGCACTGTCCAGGCAGCAATGATCCAGGAGGAGATGCTGAAGACTAGTAGCACAGTGCCTGGGCAGATGGTCATGAGCGTCTTCATGACGAAGCGGGTGTTGAAGTTGATCTTATTTAGGGCCCCGATGCTGCGGGACGAGGCGTCCGTGAAGAGCTTACTGTGCAATAGCATGACGCGGCCAATCAGGTAGAGCCGCAGAAACATGGGAATGGAGAGAATAATGTCCACGTCGGCATTGGCCACCGAGGGCGCGTACGTGAAGGCCAGCCGGGCGGTCCAGGTGAAGACGTACTGGCCTGGAATGGGATGGATAGCGCACACCAGCAGCTCCAGTACAATGAAGAAGATCCTCTCGTATGTCATGGCTATCCTCCAGTCGTCGGCCCCGTTGTCCACCATGAAGAGCTGTGGCGGTGTGACAAGCGAAGGGGGAAAGCAGCCGAATTAGCAGCTCATTCATGGGAGATTAAGGATGGAAGGAGTCAAAGTCAGAGAGGTTTCACTCCACCGCTGACCTTCTGCTTTATGAATTATCATTATCACTTCTGTACTCTGTGTTGTACATCACTGAGTGAGTACCCAGCAGAATTAGGGATACTCCATATATACACACTCCATATGCATGTATACACTGAACACACACAAATAGATAATAATGGGGGACATTACTATGAGATATTTGAATGGAACTGCAATCTGAAATTAAAATTTGCACAACCATGTAAGTGTCATCTGTATGTGAATAATGTGGGAAAGATCATCATTCGCTTAACAAGGCTAATTAGTTAACAGCTCAGTGTTTGATGCGATCCTAAATCTCCCTTTTCCTTTTCTTGAAAGTCACTGACTTTGCACTGGAATCAATTCAGTGTCACTAAGCAGGAATATACGGCAATAAAATAACTACACAAAATACATTTTTTGTGACATTGAAGCACCTCTGAAAACGTGGGTAATTTTGGTCATCATTATTACTCAGTGGTAATTCTACAAAAGCAATTAATTATTGGTGAGCCAGTGCACTGAGTGTTCAAGCCTCATTCCTATACGGTTTGTTCCATCGTGTCCTTCCAGTATAAGCACTCAGATATACACTCACCTGGATTTCCCGGGCATGGTACATTATAATGAGACCAAGCAGTATAACAGTGGAAAGGCTGATAAGGCATTTCAGTGCAAATGAGTATGAAGATTCCTGCAGAATAACAGGGGGAGAGAGAGAGAGAAAAGGAGAGAGGAAAATTAACACATGCCGTAAATACGGCCTCACATATTACAATCTTACAGTTAATACTGCAAGAGCCTCAGCTCCATAAACCATCTCCTGCAGTATTTATTTTCTTTTTTCCTGTAAAGTTTTACATTCTATCTCTGCTGACAAACCATCACTCTTGCTGTGTCTCTTCCACTGAGGGAGCACACACAGCCACACAAAGAGAGAGATCACCAGGCTATAGAAGGCACTGCCCTTGGTGGGAATCCGAAAAACTTCAGGAGTCAAACAAATGATTCCTTTTAAAATAAGGAGAAGAAGAAGATTGCCAAAGGCGGAGTTTGATTACGGCCTTCGGATGCAGCTCCATGGTGCAAACGTGTGTAATTGAGATTAATAACAGGGGTTGCTGTGCATCTGCGAGAGTAAATGGGCCGAATGCCGTGGCGTGGCACAGGCCAGCGCGTGCCAGGATGCCAGCTGTTTGGAAGCAGCCTGCTGCAGTCACCCACCCGCCACAGCCAGCGACGTGTCCATTCAGAGCAAAGACTGAGCCCAGCGACACGTGGGAGCCTGATGGCTGGCTTGCGGCATTCCGTGTGCCCTGCCGTGGGCTGGCACCCCGCCAGGGCTGTAACCCATGCTGTCCACTCTCCGAGACCCTGTGCTGGATAAGCATTTGGACGATGGATGCAGAGGAAGGCCATCCCCAGCTGCCCACTTGGCACAGTGAATGGCAGAAAGCCACAGATTTGACGCCTGGGAGCGTCACACAGGGGATGTATCAAAATGACAGACGCGTATTTTAAAACAGGTTCAATTTAAAAGCTAATTTGCCCAAGAGCCTTTGCGTATTTCAGATTGCATTGTCTTAAAAAAGAGAATTACTGAGTTTTATATGGCCGCACAAACAGGAGGCTGGGGACAAGAGGACTGGACAGGTCAGTAAAACACATACAAAGCCCTCGAATGATTTTTTAAAAAAGCCCATTGATCTTGTCAAGGCATCCCCACTTGGGGGCTGTTACTGCTCAGCTCATATCCATCACTGAGAGGGACGGTGATGGTGACAAAGGCAGCCATGAAGGTGGCCTTGTTGGCAGTGGTGAAGGCAGCAGTGAAGATGATCATGAGACCGGTGATGAAGCCTGCAGTGAAGGCAGTCGTCATGGCAGTGGTAAAGGCAGCAGTGAAGGTGGCTGTGATGTCTTACTTAATTCCCTGTCACATCTACAACTCCAAGCCATTTTAGGTGCATTACTAACTGCATTCACGGCAATTGGAATCATGTAGTAAAGATAATTTCTATTTTTTATTTATGTGCTGGATTTGTACATACTGGTAACTGATCATTGTCTTTGGCTGCATAAAAGCATAAGTCTATTGTAGCTTTGCTATTAATTATTTCATTCCGCAATAATTTGATGGAAGGCAACAAGTTAATCTGTTACAGACCCTACAGGAAAAACAGTCCTGGAATCTGGAAATGCCCCCACAAGACACAGAACACTGGCAGAACTGGCAATTAGATGGGATGTAATGAAGACGGATATCTCTACACCCCTTGCCTGTCACCCGGTGCTGTTCTTCTGTGAGAACCAGGGACACACCCCTGTCACCCGCTGCCAAATGGCTAAGAGGAGGACAGAAAAGGTGTCGAGCATGAGAAAAGCTGCTCGTGTCCCAGGGACGAGCGGCCAAGCAAACCTTATTGGCTTAAGGTGTGACACCTCTGTGTGTCATCCGCCCAAAGTGACTCACCTGTAACCTTTCCCCGAAAAGAAGCCACGGATCATGGTCAACAGGCGAAAACGGCAGTAAGTCACAGTGCAGCATGTACAGAATCACCACGACACGTAAGGTGGCCGCACAATTATCCCTGTGCAAGGCTCTTGAGAGTGGTGATGGCGTGCATTGTGCACCTGTGGAATGAGCACTGTCCTCACGGCACAGGGGCGGCTGACGTGTGGGGGTAGAGCAGGCACGTGTGACAAATTATTCTGCTGAGTCCCAGATGAGGTGGTAATTGCCTGTGCGATGTGCTCTCAAACTATGGGGGTAAAATATGTTGCTCTGCAGAAGCCTGTGCATTCCTTCTCCCCCACTGACTGGCTGCTTGAGAGCCCCCTCTGCACAAAGCTCTCCCCAATCCTGTGATAGCAGCGAGAGCCCCCTCTGCACAAAGCTCTCCCCACTCCTGTGATAGCAGCGAGAGCCCCCTCTGCACAAAGCTCTCCCCACTCCTGTGATAGCAGCGAGAGCCCCCTCTGCACAAAGCTCTCCCCACTCCTGTGATAGCAGCGAGAGCGCCCTCTAAAGCTGGCACACCATATCCTCTTTTCATTTACACTTTAATGAATACAGAACTGCACTGCTTTGGCACTAATGATCCAGCGTTTATCATCCCCGTCTAACGTCCTCTCTCTAAACATTTGTTATTATTAAATCTTTTGAGACAGGGTATCAGTCACTGAAAGACCATGTACTACAGTCACAACCTGAAACTGAACTAAGGGAACCGATAAAACAGAAAAGCACTTTAATATTATGCCTACTGCTGCTACTACACGCCCCTTTTACATGCCACAGGAACCTAAGACCTGGCAAGGCAAGACGATAGATTCTAATTGCTTTGTGAGGAGCTCTGCACAGGACGCCAGCACATCCCAGGGTGCGCACGCACACGCACACACACACACTAAACATATCTTTATAGGGCCACTAATTCAATTCTATGGGAAAAATGCTACAGCTAACTACGACAACTTTAACCCCTACCCAGCCCTAACCATAAGTAACCCAGCAAAATACAGGGGTTTTTGCATTTTTAGTTTTCATTGCAGTCACATTTTTATTAAATCGAGTTTTCCCTTATGGGGACTAGGACACTGATCCCCATAAAGGAAAAAAAATGGGTATTCATCACGTTGTGGGGACTTGTGTTCCCATAAGGTAAGGTATACCCACACACACACACTGGTCCCCCCTCTGCACCTATAACACTCTTCTGGGACGGATTTCCACAACATTCTGGAGTATGTCTGTGGGAATCATTGCCCATTCACCCTGGAGAGCATCTGTGAGGTCAGGCACTGATGTTGGACCTGAAGGCCTGGCTCGCAATCTCCGCTCTAGGTCATCCCAAAAGTGTTCAGTGGGGTTGAGGTCAGGGATCTGTGAGGGCCAGTCAAGTTCTTCCAAACCAAACTCACCCAACCATGCCTTTATAGACCTTGCTTGTTGAACCGAGGCACAGTCATGCTGTAATAGAAAAAGGCCTTTTCCCCAAAACGGTCCCCACAATGTCTTGGTTTGCTGAAGCATTAAAAGTTCCCTTCACTGGATCTAAGGGGCTCCAGAGTGCAGTGGTGGTGTGCTTCACACACTCCATCCAGTGCTCGGTATTGCACTTCATGATGTGAGGCTTGCATGCAGCTGCTCAGCCATGGAAGCCTGTTACATGTATGAAGCTCCCGGAGTGCTGGAGTTTGATCCAGAAGAAGTCTGGAACTCTGCAGTTACTAAGTCAACAGAATGCTGGTGATTTTTGTGCACTGTGTGCCTCAGCAATCGGCTGCTGTACTTGCTCTGCCGCTTAGTCGTTCCTAAATGCTTCTAGTTTGCAATAATATCACTTACAGATGACCATGGATTATCTAACAGGGAAGAAATTTCACAAACTGACTTATTGCAAAGGTGGCATCCTGAGACAGTACTACACTCGAATTTAATGATCTCTTCAGAAGGACCTATTTTTTCACAGATGTTTGTAAACCTGACTGCATGGCTGGGTTCTTGGTTTTATACACTTGTAGCAATGGGTTTGAATGAAACACTTGAATGTTTTTAATATGCAGCAACATAATGGATATTTATTTTGTTATGCTTTGTATTTTTTTAAACAAAATTTGCATTGCACAGTATTACCATGAATCTGAAAGTTGCCAACGTGAATACAGTACAGATCATGTACAGTTAATTTTCTAAATGTGCACCTTAAAGGACACTTATTTTATTTTTATATACTTCATAGAATATCTACACTTTCCGTCAAAAAAAAAAAAGTCGCCATTTGAATCTTTCATTGGACGCCTTCAGCTTTGACTATGGCGCACATTTGTCATGGCATTGTTTCCACAGGCTTATGCAACATCTCACCCTTTATTTTCATCCAGATTTGCATTCATTTCTCACCAACATCCAGTATCGACAAGTGAGTTGAACCTCCATAAAGCCTCCTTCAGCACATCCCAAAGACCTTCAATGGGGTTAAGGTCACAACTCTGAGGTGACCAAGTCATG
The DNA here is from genome assembly GCA_019775915.2 of Cyphomyrus plagiostoma. NCBI lineage: Eukaryota > Metazoa > Chordata > Actinopteri > Osteoglossiformes > Mormyridae > Cyphomyrus > Cyphomyrus plagiostoma. The sequence goes on along the minus strand of JABFEA020000036.1, from coordinate 1,124,288 downwards.
CGTGAAAATGATTCCTCATGCTCCCCGAACCACTCTTTGACAATTCAAACCAAATGATTCTTGGCATTCTTGTCCAGGAATATGCCCATGCCAACAGGGGGAAAAAAAACCCCACTGATGATGAATGGAGATGTAACCCGACCATTCTGTAGATTCAGGTACTCATCTGACTTCACTTTATTGCTGCATAATGTTGCTGAGCTGTAATAATAATCCAGTCATTGGCTCTTAAGTATTTGCTGGTATAAATTTAAATGGCGACCTTTTTTTGGATGGGCAGTGTATTTTGATTTACTTTTAAGTAAATTTTAGTGTATTAGTAGGATGCTACAGAGCCCCTAAGAAAATATTTTTTTAAACAGTTTTGCATTCCCTCACTATACTTTTCTGTTACTAATAACTGTACTGTGTCCATTTAAAGTACTAAGAAAATTACAAAAGAATTAGTGAACTAACAAGTATAAACCTAGACGATCCATTTAAGTTTGCTTTAAGGATTAAGTATTTATTAATAATCACACTGTGACCATTCACCGCTAGTAACTGTACATAAGCAAAAGAGCTATTGAACATGATGTGCACACACAAACATTGAAATATTAATTAAAATTTGCCATAAAGAAACCTGGAAAACGAACTGGTGATGCTTGCTTTTGCTGAAAGATATTAAAGCCGGGAAACTGAATATAAAGCTAACTTTACCACGGTGTTATCGGTTAGGTTTAAACCCGAACCCGCTTTTGGGTATACCCCCTGGTATACTCGCTTGGTGATGTACGAGGGGATATGCAGATCTATATCGAAATATTCCGGAAAGGTCCGAGTTTGAACCATAACTCCAACACTTCGGTAAAGTTAGTTTTATAAGCAGTTTCTGGCTGCATTATCATTCAATGTTTGCGATATACTTCAGTATGCACTTCATGCTCAATAGCCCAGCTGTCTTACTTAAAGTCAATGGTGGTGAATGGACACAGTTTACAGAACATTTCTGCATTATTAAAGTTTATTCTTGCTGTCATATTGCAGTAAATAAGTGGACAAGTGTAGTGGGACCGCAAAAGTATAACAGTGTGGGAACGCAAAAGCATTTCAAAAAAGTATTTTTTTGGCTCTGTAGGTGGCAGCAGTATCGACAGATTTTTTATTTTAAAATGACAGATATTTTGTTCAGTAAACCATTGCTTAACAATGGAAAAAAAAACAATTTATGTTTTGTTTCTTTTATCACCGCTGTACCAAAAACATAACGAATTATGATTACAAAACCGTGGTACACACCAAACCATAATTTTTGTGTACTATTACATCCCTACTTTGTGGGGACGCTCACATTTATTTCTATGGGCATAACCCTAGTTCACACTGTGACAATCTTAAGCATAAGGTAAGCGAAAATACACAACACAGATTTAGATGACATTGAGTTTCTCCTTTATAAATGTCAGAATAACTGGTTCGTATCACATCATGGGGACATTTAGTGGATTTGACAGAACATGGCTGCGACGAGTTGGCATCCCACCCTGGGTTGTTCCCTGCCTTGTGCCCATAACCTCCGGGATAGACTGCGGACCCCCCGTGACCCTGAATAGAATAAGTGGTTTCTGATAATGGATGGATGGACAGAACATGTGAACTACACACACACGGGGCTGGGATGGGATTCGACCCCAAGACCCTGGAGGTGTGAAGCTACAATATAATCCACACCAACACTGTACTGACAACTGCCAAAGTGTCAAAATTACTTAGTAAGACTGGTCAAAGTTGAAAAGATGTATGAGAATTCCCAACAATTAGCCTAACAGATACAATGAAATGAGGATCATTTTTTTGCAAGACGCCTTATGTAGGTCAATCAGCCCATACGGATGCCAACCATATACAATACAAAGGGTGATAATGTATAACAGATGCAGGCAGTCAGCTAATTAATACCAAATTCAAACTTATCACCAACTTAAAATCTCAGTAAAACAATTTAATTTCTTCATAATATTGCAATATAAGACCATGTAAGACTAGTATTAGGTTAGTTAGAAATGCATTTCACATAGAATTCACAATCAGTAAATGCTGGTTGTGAAATGATAGTACAGGTGTTAACATCCTGAAATAATTATGAGAAAATTCTTAATAAAATCTTTACTGTCATGCCTGCTTTGGTTTTCATCTTTTTTTGTAAGCAGTTAAGTTTTAAAATACAGCTTATGTAAAGGCGATTAGAAAATATCTGACAGCCTTTGTTTTCAAATAAATTTCTTTGTTAGTAATGTTATAAACAGCACTTAAATTTTCAATATTTTTTACCAAGTCTTATTAGGACATATGACAAAACTGACCAGATCAGAAGTGTCATCCCTTACCTTAGTGTAAACTCCCCAGGAGAGCTCTGTTTCAGTCACCATGACAACAATTCCAAACATCCCAAAGATCAAGGCGTAGTCGCTCAGGCGCTTGCGTTTCTCAAAGAGCGCCCTCCGATGGCCTAGCTTGTAGCCGATGTCCTTGTTCTTTTTCTGTGGAGCACTGCCCCCCTCTCTAGCCAGGCTCTCGTTGGACACCTTGCTCGGGTCCTCGCCGTTACCCTTGGAGACCACCACCTCCAGGCCGGAGCTGTGAAGGGTCTGGAGGGGCTGTGTCTCTGAGTCAAGCTCTGCAAGGTTTCGCCGCGACGCTCCCAGACTGCCCAGGGGTCTCACGACGCCCCCATTGTACTTGCAGCTGTTCATGGCTATCTCAGAGAACGGATAACTGCTCTGAGAGAGGGAGGCCTTGGACCCAGCATGGCTTAACTTCTTGGGCTCCGCATTTACCTGCCAACAGAAACAGGTCAATAATAGAGCATCCCACACTCATATGTTACATGCTTTATTGCTTGCATCCTGAGGTTCATGGGAATTAACTGCAACAAAAAGACAGAAAAGAATTTCCCCATGGGATCAATAAAGTTCATCTTCATCTAATCTTATCACGGTTTGCTTTCTGTATGCCAAGTAAATATATCCTGTTGCTGTTCATCTCGCATCTGCCCCTGGTTTAGTAATCAGGGACTTCAGCCTGCTCTGGGCTGGGTTCAATTAGAGCCAACAATATTTAAGCAGATCAGTAAGTAGTGCTCATCATTGCTTTTGTGTGTAGGGATGCTGAATCTGTCAGAAGTTTGCTTTAACGGGGCTGTATGGAGTAGGTTCTCTCTTTGCAATTGTCAGCGGCCCGCAGGTACAGGCTAGTCATGGTTCCTGCTGACTGCCATTTTGCTTTGAGGCTACTTGTTTCCAGCCGTTCAATTTGTCATTGAAAAAATGACAAAATAAGGAACGGTAATATTTTAAGACCCAAAATATCGAACACTTAATACTGCAGTTCCAACAGAGTCTTAAGTACAGCAACAAGCAAGTATGTGTGAGATATTACAAGAATGGAATAAAGCTGTCAATGTTTCTCGATTAAACTTGATGAAACTCAATTATTAAAAAGCATTAATTAAAGTTTTCCTAATCGATTACTCTGCAATATGGTGGAAAGAAGGGCAGGGGTGGCCAACCTTATCCGCAAAGGGCCAGTGTGTATGCGGGTTTTCGCTGCAACTCCCTAATTAGATTACTAATTAGAGGACTGATTGGCTGAAGAGTC
>JABFEA020000036.1:1080681-1091740 GCA_019775915.2 Cyphomyrus plagiostoma | reverse complement strand
TGCCGCTTTGGAGATGCTCCGACCCAGTCGTCTGACCATCACACTTTGGCCCATGTCAGTCTCTCAGATCCTTACACATTTTTCTTGCTTCCAACACATTAACTTCAAGGACTGACTGTTCACTTGCCTGATATATGATGTCACATAACTATCATTATACGGAGATAATCAATGTCATTCATTTCACCTGTGAGTAGTTTTAATATTATGGATGACCAGTGAACATATTTAGTGCCAAGAAAAGGTAACAACTACAGCAACTTTTACTACATTCTATTCATATTCAAAGATGATGAGCACTGATCTAAAGTAATAGTACTTTAAATTAAATAATAATACATTTAATTAATATCACTTTAAATCATTGTATTTACTCAATAAACATATAAATAATTTTTAAATTTTTGTTCCTGTTGGATTATGTAAGATTATTCCAAATCAATAAAATTGTCACATTATGTTTACATGAAGAATATATACTACACTTTATCATCCAACATTTTATGCCAAGCCATTACAAAATTAATTCAATAAGGAAATGCTCGGTAAACAGTGCCCAAGATATCATAATATGTAATTTTTGCCCTTTCATTTGCTAATAGAATGAAAAATAAATCAATTTGCCAAGACAAATAGATATTAAAATATACCAAACAGTGACTTGTTCTTGACATACAGTACCTGCTTTAATGCAATGAAACATAATTTTATTTTTTATGCACAGGCTGCCCAACATAATTGGTATAACTTGGGGTATATCAGGGCAGTCAGGCTTTTCATATAGTTTCTACATGTGACTTGTGGCAGTGAACAGTGATGGCAGTGTCCTGATGCAGTGAACAGTGATGGCAGTGTCCTGAGGCAGTGAACAATGATGGCAGTGTCCTGATGCAGTGAACAGTGATGGCAGTGTCCTGAGGCAGTGATCAGTGATGGCAGTGTCCTGATGCAGTGAACAGTGATGGCAGTGTCCTGAGGCAGTGAACAGTGATGGCAGTGTCCTGAGGCAGTGAACAGTGATGGCAGTGTCCTAAGGCAGTGAACAGTGATGGCAGTGTCCTGCGGCAGTGAACAATGATGGCAGTGTCCTGATGCAGTGAACAGTGATGGCAGTGTCCTGAGGCAGTGAACATTGATGGCAGTTTCCTGAGGCAGTGAACAGTGATGGCAGTGTTCTAAGGCAGTGAACAGTGATGGCAGTGTCCTGCGGCAGTGAACAATGATGGCAGTGTCCTGATGCAGTGAACATTGATGGCAGTGTCCTAAGGCAGTGAACAGTGATGGCAGTGTCCTGCGGCAGTGAACATTGATGGCAGTGTCCTGATGCAGTGAACAGTGATGGCAGTGTCCTGAGGCAGTGAACATTGATGGCAGTGTCCTGAGGCAGTGAACATTAATGGCAGTGTCCTGAGGCAGTGAACATTGATGGCAGTGTCCTGAGGCAGTGAACAGTGATGGCAGTGTCCTGAGGCAGTGAACAGTGATGGTAGTATCCTGAGGCAGTGAACAGTGATGGCAGTGTCCTGAAAGACTCCACTGCACTCCACAAAAATCATTAGTGGCCAGCAGAACAGAAAAAACATTCTTTAAGGCCGCAGGTCTTTCTCTTTTTATTAAATTTATCTAAAAAACGCTGTGATACTTTTATCTGATGAAAATCAGCAAAAAGGGGAATTGTTGTTAAAAATATTTTCCTAAAGGGCAGTGTAATGGATAAACTGACATTTTGTTTTGCATGAAAAACAAGATACATTCATCCATTAATCTGTCAATGTAAATAATATGAATGAATGATATTTCACCACATTCTCAAACTGAGTAAATAATCAAAAAGGTTTTGGACAAATGTTTCAACCTCTTTCCTGTTTCATGAAAAACAGCATTTGACAGCTTAGAAAGATAACGGTGAGAAGTGCTGCAGCAAAGGTGGGTATTTGGAATCAACCACAAGGTTCTCCAGCTCTATGCAGAAGAAAACTCAAATCGGTTTTTGGAGAATTAGCTTTAGACTGAAGCAGAGAACAGAATAAAGGTCTGTAAAGTGCATTTGATTTTCACACAAGAGAGCGGTAGCTTACACATGGGCTACACATCCTACAGATCTATATATCATGCTTTACAGATGTGTAAAAATACACTTACACTTACTGTACCATAGCATTGTGGACAAAGATTTTAAAATCACTACATCACACAAAATGCATTGAATATAACTATATATATCAAATGTGGAACAAATTAGGGAAAATGGTGCAATACCTCAGAAAATGAGAGTTTAACGAAATGCCCCGCATGAAAATATTGGTTAAACATTTATAATGCGATCCATCCAATTATACCCATAAAATAAATGTCATTTAAAAATTTTCAAAAATTCCCTGGAACGTTTTGCATGCAAGTTCTTGCCTAAACATCCACCAGACTACATATAGCACAGAAGTTTAATAACATCAAACTCAAAGAATGTATTGTGAATAATAGAGCGTTTGCCGCATTACTTACTTACATAAGTTAACCATGACATCACTAGAGAACAAACACCCTAATATACATTTTTGCCAAGTACACTCATTGTCCTCATAACATGCCTCCTTAGTGTAGACATGTCACACCTCTTCCACACTGGTTATGTGGAAGCCTCCCTAGTAAATTGATTTTCCATCTAGGTGTGAAGCGATTAGGCCCATCAAAACCAGCCAAACCCAGCCAAGTTACTGTTAATCCCTCCATGCTCCACTGCTACAGGCAGAAATTGTAAATGCGTGGTTTTTATACCTGGTTTCTTCAGCTAGTTCAGCCAGTCAGTAATTCTTCTGAAAAACACTGTCAAAGCTTGGAGGTAGTTCTCAGACTTGTGGGAGCCGGCTGGCAGGCTGATTCGTAAAATGGGATTTTAATGGCAGACGACAGAAGCTTGCTGGTGCTCCCTGTCTCTCTTGTCAGAGGTATGACCGGCTTCCTTTGAGAGAGTTAATTAGGATTCAGGCTGAAGAAAGGGCAGGCGAGCTTGTTAAGAGCTGGCATGCAAATAGATAAGGGACAATACAACAGGCGAGAGCAGGATTCAGAAAAAAGACTGACGTTAGATCTCACAGAAATGCCGCACGCTCTAGTTAGGGCAGTGCGGGACATAGATTTTATATCTAATACATGGAAAGGCACATGTCTGTGTGTTGGGGGTGGGATTGTAGTGTGGGGGGCTTCTTGTGTGGCTGTAGGTAAATGAAAGGTCAAAAAAATCTGTCATCAATGCACGCTGGTTCAAAGGCTCACGGAAGCCTCTTATCTCCTACGCCACGAGGACAACTCAGACAAAGCAGAAACTCACATCAGAAACTGCACAAATGTACTCACCATGGAAACTAGCAATGGCATAATTAAGGACAACCTCATAATCTTAAATCGTAACCTTCCTCACAGTTAATAAGACACTAAAGAACTTGGGACTCTTGATACAGAAACGTTGCTCTGTAGTCTAACTGTTTGTGTCTGAGAGAAACTTCCTGCTGCTTCTTGATTTGTTTTGTTTTTATTTTATGGTTCTGAGCAGTTTCTCAGAAACTCGGGAAGATTTCCACCCTAGGATGAATTCTTCAAACTTTTTCATTTTTAATGCAGTTTATTGTCAGAAAGAGGTCAGAAGGAGCTAAATGTAAGCTGTCATTGTCTTATTCTAATGCATAATCACTGAAAACAAGAAATATTTAAAAGTATTCAGTCTAATGTAAAATTTTTATGCGTTCCAAAATATCTTTGTGTGTGCTGTGAAATTTTTTCAACCAAAAAAAAAGAACATAGGAAAATAAGAAATTTGCAACTTAACTAATAGCTCAGAGCTGTTCAAATCTTATCTAGCGCTGATTTAAAGGAACCCAGTGTTTTAGCTTCCGCTACACTAGCAGGAAGACTATTCCATACTCTAACTTCATGGTAAGTAAAGAAGTGCTTCCGCAAATTTGTTTTAAAATGTTCTCCCATGGATAACATTTAATAAATCGCAACAATCAAATGAAAAATGAAGTACCTTAGACTGCACACTTAAAGTGTGGAATTAGAGCATGTTTAGCTACAGACAGCTGCTTCTGACAGCAGCCAAAGGGGCGGGGCCATGATGTACTTCATCCAGGCAAAACAGCAATAGGGCTAAGTGCAAAAACATGACTTCAAGGGATCAGATAAGTGATCGATAAATAAATACATTTTATTACCGTTTAATACCTTTTTAATCTATCAGCCAAGTGTTATAAACCCTGACTCTAGCAATTCTGTAAGGGGGCCTACATTTTACAAAGGGTTCAGGAAATGACATCACGAAAAATGCTGACCCTCCTCTTTTCTCAGATGCCGGGAAAAATTTAGTGACATTATAGGTTTTATTCCACGAGAACAGCTGGGCGAGACGCTGCCTCATTCTCAGAAGTATGTTTCCTCAGGACAGGTCTTCAAACCTAGTTTCCTGTCCTTTAAGGTGATGTCTTAGACGTTGCGTGTGGTCATTATCATCTGCATGCTACATGCCACTGAGCCAGAATTCTTATGAGCCTGTATTTTCACAGAACAGCAAACACATAAAGTGTATTTAAAAAAAAGCAGAAACATTTGGAATATTTTATCCCATTTAATCATTATTCCTTTTAATTAACACATAAGATTACCAGAAATGCTTTCTCATTATACATCTGTACAGTATTAATCCTCAATAGTAACAATTATAAAACAATATTTGTCTATATATTTTTTCTACATATTTTTCTCTATTACAAAATGTGTCTTTACACCACACAAACACAAACTTACAATGGTGCCACTTAGATACACTAAAACCAAGATATATTCTTAAAGTACTTAAAGCATTGTGACATGAAACAGGATCATGTAAAATCATTGGCTACAAGTAATGATGAAAAATCATTAAATCCATCCATTTTCCAGGACCCTGGAACGCTGGTGTACGTTGGCCGCGCCAGCCAGCATCTGCGAATGTGTTCTGCAGACAGAGACACTATCCCTAGCTATTTTCCTGAGATACTAACTGCAGTGCTTAGAGGAACAACATGAAGAAGTTGCCTAGCATTTATGCAAACAGTAAAAATATAAATATCAAACACGTGGACAAGTATCACCTCTATTTACTTTATTTTCATCCATGCAAACAAGAACATAATACTTATCGACATTTTTTTGGTATCAGTTGTGATAGTTCCACGGAACAGCTAGCCATAATTATATTTCATGCATTAAACTACAAAAGCCACCACAGTAGTTTGTGAACTCCTCTTACTGCATGTACGCAGTGCAATGTGCTGCTTCACAAATCGGCTTCACCAATACATTTACTCTGTTCAGCCTTTGTTTACTGCTTATTTGAAACCGGCGTTGCCAGCCATAGCCACATTTCAGCGACCACAGAAGGTGTTGCTGGTGTATCGGCGGCCCAGTCCTGTCCCTGGCGATCGACCCCCCTGCAGAGCTTAGCTACAGCCCTAATTTAACATACCTGACACTTAAAATTTGAGCACACACACAGTTACCGAAACTTTGGTAAAATGGTAGAATGTATTGACTTTTATAAGTGGGTCTCTTTTACTGTTGTTGCGTTTAATGTATTCTTTCAAGTTCCAAGACTGTATGGTTATCTAATAATGTATCCAAACGCATGTCAGTCCTGCATTGACAGGTCTTCTGACTATTACAGCATTAAATGTGTTTTTTTTTTTGTGTAGGTGAGGAATTGAGGAGAGCATTGTTCTCAGGGCGTTTCACTTTCTGTCTGTTGAGTGAAGCATTGAGCTTGTCTGCATGCAGAACGGTGGTACAGTATGAGGGATGATGATCAAGGGAACCCAGTGGAGATAAAATTGTTACTAGAAATATTCACACACAGGGGAGGTAAAAAGATGACAAGACTATGCAGAGGAACTGCGAGATATAAAAGATGATGGAGGGTGTACGTTATGTATGATATAGGAGATGACTCTAGCCGCAAATGAAAAATTACTTCAACTGCAGAAACAAGAATCTGGTGAGCAAAAGGCTACGGGGCTGCTCGTGTTTAAGCTGCGTCACGCGAGCAAGGTCATTCGCTCTGGAGGATGCCAGTAAAAGAATTAAGCTGGGTAGCACAAAAAACAGTAATAGTATTACAAATGCATACATCAAAAAGTTATTGGAACTATTTATATGTGTAGTGACGAGTCATATTGCTGGCAGAAAGGCACGTAATGACAACAATATATTTCCCAAAACTGATCGTGTTTTTCCTCAACCTTCGCGTTCGGAAAAAAACTATTACGACGCAGTTAATTTCACTCGCTGTATTAAATGGTGGCTTTAATACGTGTCCAGTGGATGTAGGCTATAACAAGGCAATTAAATGCCTAATCATGTAGGCTATATTTACATCATGAAAAATAAATTCTGCTTTTTAAATGTTACTGTTGACATATATACGTAAAATGTTAATGAGAGATAAATGTAAGGACTGTTATAATATTTAAATTACTTATTTAATAATATTAAAATCTCATGTTTGTTCATCATTAATGAATCGTGACGCATCTTTTATGCAAAGCAGTTATTTTATTTGTTACTGTATCTGTTAATTCTGTAAAGCTTTACGAACTACTGAAGTAACAAGTAATGAATAACAAGTGAAATACTGATCCCATGTTTTACATCATTAATGAATCATGGTGCGTGCATCTTTTATCGCAAATAGCTACTATATTTGTACATGATTTGTACTTCAGTAGTAACTGAGTAACTAATAAGTATTTGTACCCCCTGACGTAAAGTGTTACCATTCTGGACACTTTTTCGATCAAATCTCAAAATAGTCAGGGACACATAACGATCGAAAGACACCAGCTACCATACAATATCACCCAATACGCCATATTACTATTAACAATTAATTACAAATTTATCTTCTAACCGTTCTTAAAACACGACGAGTCGGGATCACGATATGCGTACGTGTTATTAGGCTATGCTGCGTCTGCCTGTGCGTCTGTTTATGCTCAGGCTATGCTGCATCTGCCTATACGTGTGCCTATGCGCAGGCTATGCCACATCGCATACATACTGATACAGCAGTACCGCAGAGGGTAACCGTGGCATTATTCTGAAGAATAATAATTCGCGGTAAAGAGAATTTTCTCTGAAGATTATGTGAAATTATGCCTAAATTATGCCTATAGTTAATAATAATAATAATAATAATAATAATAATAATAATAATAATAATGGTCCATAAGAACTTCGTGCTTTGGACCCTTAATAATAATAATAATAATAATAATAATAATAATAATAATAATAATAATTAGACCTAACACAATGATTGCCAAGCGGGAGCGAATGCACCTCGCGCTCAGTGGCTCCGTCGATGCGGGGATTCCGTTCTATTTTTAGCCGTTTTCTCTCTGGAGCAGCGGGGGTTTTCCCAGAGATGCTCTTACCGCTGTGCGAGGAAAAGAGTATAACATGAATCTTTTCAATTGTGAACAAGCAACCAGGTATCTGATGCAAAATTTAACTACATCACAGAGCATCGTCAACCAGTACGGGCATTTATCAGCCGTAGTACCACTGTGTAGAAATGTTACATAGTAATAAAAAATCACGTAATAAGTTCGGTATGAAAAATACGGCCTGAATTTTGCAGATACGTTCTAGCAAAATTTAAAAATACATAGACTGCATACTAAAATAAGACACAAAATGGGATAATCGACTTTTGCAACCTTATTACCTTATTCAAGTGCTGGTCAAAATAGCGTTGCTTTAGTGAATATACAAAACGTAAGTTGTTAAAATTATGAAAACTGCCGAAAGCTCGCAGTTTTCCCAGATTAAAAAGTCAACAAAATCATCCAATTTACCAAGTATGCGGAGAGGCAATAATTACATAATCGATTCGCTCAATTCGGCTTAATGCCTTGGTGAGGCCTGCCACTCCCGTCAATGAAATCGAGGTGCCTGTTAATTAAAAGGTATAAGGAACAGTACTTAAAATCGAAAAATGCTTTAGTGAATGACCCTCATTATATTTCATTAAAATAATAAAATTAAATAGATAAATATAGCTCTTATTTTCTGATCCAAGTTAATATGTGAATAGTCGTGATATAAAATGGACGAATTATGCAATATTTTCGTTTCTAATTGTGTGTGGGCTACCCTTGGTATCAGTATTGCTTCCTACCGCCATCTAGTGTCCATTTCTTAGTAAACCCTCTGTAAAACTTCAAGTAGAATACTCCGGTGTATTTGTCTAATAACTGGTTTGGTCACTTTTGCAAAATAATGGACAACAAATAAACATCTGAGATATTGTTAAAGCCGAAAATTATAAATTTCTGAGGGAATTATGAATCGTCATGATATCCCCTATTTGACTTACAAATGATTTGGGAGTTACTCTGAAAACGGCAATTATGTAATCGCTTCTAAATCTCGGAATTTATACTCCTGAGAAGAACTTTAATGTTCTCGGTAATTTTACCGTTGAGAAATTATTTATGACACTATCACAATTTAATACGTCTTTACTTAATTTTTAGATAGCTTTGCCTTTAAAACCCAAAATCTCTGAGGTAGTATGTGGCATGATTAGTCGCTTTATTGTACAAAATAAAGATAAATGTACAAATAACATTCAAATCCTTGTTAAACATTTTTCCTTATCCAGGCAGAGAAATGCAATGTAAACATGGAAGTTAAACAGTTGATACTTTGCTGCCAGCAATAAACGTTTAAAAACGGTCTGAGTGTAATATGAAAGATTTTAGCAAGTTATTTCTCCAGTGAAGACGTGGACAGGACGTGTAAGCCCAAATATATAATTGGGCTTCATTCATCTTACATAGAAATCGTAAAGCTTTCACACACTGTACAACATACTTCATATTTCTGTAAGAACACTAGGTCTAAATTGCCTCTTAATGCTACTTATAACTAAATATGCCAGCTAACGGCTGTATATGTATTCGTAGGTGATTTAATTGGGTAGCATTATAGGTCCACCCTTTTTTAAGTGGACGGCTTCCTTTGTACTTCTTCTTTCTTGTTGTCAGTAATTCTTTCTGCACCACATTTTCATTGTCCAGTTTTCACATTCAAAGTCTAATAGATTCTCCAACACATAACAGAGGATAAATGCAGGACCAACAAGGATATGAAACAACAACGATTGAATAATTCATCATGGCAGCAGCTGGACTGGGCTTCACACACCATCCTCCATGCCACAGACAGCGAGAAAACAAATCACAGCAAGTCAAGGTCTGCAGGCAAAGCTTGTAGAACCACTACTAGGCTGCCAGAGCCACAGCCAGAGAGATGATGGTTCAGTTCATATGGCTACAGACAAAGCTCACACACTTTATTGTGTGACAGACAAGTGACAGAAACAGTAATGGGAGGTCAAGGGTTAAAAAGGTCAAGTGTGACCACAAACAAAGAGACTTATGGAGGCCGTCTGTGACTGGTTGATGCATGCTTGGTGCTATTCTGTCCTATTGTAAATACTCATATCTGGTTCTTATGTGGTAATGCATGATATTTACTGTCTTAGTGTGCCTGTATGGATCACATGTAACATTGTGTTATGACAGAAAAGCCATCTAATAATTTGTAATTTGGTACAATGACCAAAACAACATCCCCATGTTGGGGGAACCCACATATGCTGGCTAAGCTCAGTCCAAAGTGTTGGGGCCATATTGTGGGCTCAGCACTCACAAGACAAAATATCTGAATCAGGTGCAGTGTCATATGGGAAAGCAGACCTAAAAGCGAAGGACAGAGAGTGATTAAACCGTGGCAATTGGTACTAGATTTTAGCATACCGAATGTTACTTTTCTGATGGGGAAGCAGTGCTATTAACTGTCATGTAGCAAGAGACAAAAGACTCAAGAGCAGGCATTTCGGTGAAACAAAAGGGGGGGTTTATAGAAATCAAAAGAACAATGACTGGAAATAAGATCGCAGGGGTCAAAAATGCGAGGAGTGAAGCAACAGGCAGCACAAGGGTTTGACATCAATGACTGGACTGGGGAACAGGAATGGGAAGCACATATATGCAGGACAAACAAGGGGATATCAAGAGGCAGCTGGGAGTGATTAACATGAGGGTTAGGAATGAGAGGTAAGACAAACGAGCAACAAGCATGGCATGTTAGGGTCACACCAGGGAGGAGACAGGAGGGTCAGGTCGACTTGGCAGGCAGGACGAGACATTGATCAATCAACACTTGAAGGTAAGCTCGATCAGGTGCATGGACAGGAAGCAAAATGGTTCAGGATGGTAACCTGGTGGATACTTGTGGGAGCAGAAGCTGTCAAGTAGAAGAAGGAGACCTTCAGGGCATTACTGAGGTATCATGGCTGAAAGGTACCGACAGGCTAGAAAGGCTGTAGTGAAGGCAATCATGGTAATGAAAGCTCATGTATGGGAGGATTCTGCGGAGCACATGGAGAGATTTGCTACCCAAACCATTCAATGCCTGATGAGGGGAGGAAGCCTTGCTCAGGCTGTGCTCAGCTCGATGGAGAAATGTGGACTCTGAAGATATTGCTAAGCATTGGAAAGAACACTTTGAGAAAAGCATCGGTCTTACCTGGAGGCTGTATTAGAAGTGTTTTACAGACCAGAGTGTACCATTGCAACTAAAGGTGGTCAGGGAACTCCATTGTGGTAAGGCTATATAGGTTGATAAAATCCATCCAGAATTGTTGAAAGCAATATATGTTGTAGGGGCATGTCGCTGACAAGCCTCTGCATTGTTACATGTAAGGTGGGTAAGGCAACTGAAGGCATCTTCTGAGTATCGGGGGAATCACACTTTTCCGACTGTCTCGGATAGTCCATGCCAAGGTCCTAGAGAGGAGACTCCACCCATGAGTACTGTGGGAGGTGCTATTCTGCATTAGCATGAGTACTGTGGGAGGTGCTATTCCGCATTAGCATGAGTACTGCGGGAGGTGCTATTCCGCATTAGCATGAGTACTGCGGGAGGTGCTATTCCGCATTAGCATGAGTACTGCGGGAGGTGC
>JABFEA020000036.1:966710-977739 GCA_019775915.2 Cyphomyrus plagiostoma | reverse complement strand
GCCATGTGATTGGTTGATTAGATAATTGCATTAATGAGAAATTGAACAGGTGTTCCTAATAATCCTGTAGGTGAGTGTAGGTTGATGTACTGTGATGTCCCCCATCTTCTTGAGACTGGAGCCATGAAAAATGGCTGGATGGGTAAATGTTATAAAGAGAAGCTCTCACCAGCAGCCCTGCACTCCCCGATTGCGGCAGCTTTCAAGTAACCTGGATGACAGTCACAGGTGAAGGTCCCGTTTTCATGGAAGCACGCCTGGCCGCACAAGTCAGCGTCCAGACACTCGTCAATTTCTGAGGAAAGACTTTGATTTTATCATCACATCTAAATTCTAGCCAAAAAAAATATCGTAAGTTAGACTTGACAGCTTTTGGTTACTTTTCATAAATCGTATGTTTTGAAGGCAAGACAAAGGTGCCGTTGAGAACAGGCTGCTTACCCTCACACTGCATGTCCCGCACCAGCCTCATGCCACGGGGACAGTCACACACGAAGCCCAAAGGCTGGTCTATGCACAGATGAGAGCATCCGCCATTGCCATCCAAGCACTCATTTTGATCTAGGGTAGGAGGAGACGGCACGTGAAACGGCAGCATGTGTGAACACAGACTGGAGGGGAACAGGCATCTCGGAGAATTCTGGAGGACCAAGCGGCATCACTCACCACAGTCCTGCTCATCACTCCCATCCACGCAGTCCTGGGCGTGGTCACATCTCCAGGAATGGGGAACACACTGTCCATCTGAGCAGCTGAACTCAGGACAGCTGTGGTGGGTTTGCTGGGGTGGATGGCACAAGGCGTGGAGTTCATCGGCACCATCAGGGCAGTCGGGACTGCCATCACACACCTGGGCCCTAGACAGACAGCTTCCCGACCGCGGGCAGAGGAAGGAGTCGTCCATACAGCTCTGGCACGATTCCTCATCACTGCCGTCGCCACAGTCATCTCTGCCATTGCAGCGCCAATCCAGCGACACACAGCGTCTGCTCTTGCAGGTGAACTCATCCTGCTTGCATTCAGTTTGACCTGCAAAATTAAAAAACTCTGGGCCCGGTTTTTCAAAAGGTTTAATCCGGATAAAATTGATCCGGATTTAGTAATCCATTTTTTTGGGATCCGTGATCACGTAATCCATCTTACTTTTGAGCC
The DNA here is from genome assembly GCA_019775915.2 of Cyphomyrus plagiostoma. Taxonomy (NCBI): domain Eukaryota; kingdom Metazoa; phylum Chordata; class Actinopteri; order Osteoglossiformes; family Mormyridae; genus Cyphomyrus; species Cyphomyrus plagiostoma. Next base: position 976,587 of record JABFEA020000036.1, on the reverse strand, counting down.
AGTTTTTCAAAGCAACATCGGACTGGATCAATCTGATCCGGATAGGAACTTTTCAGGATCACCAAATCTGGATAACCAGTGCTCAAACCGGATAGGAAATCACAATGTAGAACTATAGATATGTAAAGAGCAAAAAGTAGCATAGCCAGTGTGGGGTCAATATAAGTTTATTTTTTATTTGAAATGAAAACACACACATTTTAAAAAAAAAAAAACTAAAAACAAGAAAAACCCCCCCACCCCTTCCCCTTCCAGCAGTCCGCTCATCTGAGACCTACAACACTGTACATTGAGGATATTTATAACAAGTTTCAAATATAGATGTATTGAATTAAAAAAATTATTTAAAAAAAAGGACGTAATGTCAAATACTCCACAATAATTTCAGACTTCCTCATCTGATGTGGAGAGACCAGCTTGTCTGAGCGTAGCCTTTAGGAGGCGGATCTCAAGTCTGGCCTTGGTTTGCTGCAGTTTGGTCAGAGTCAGTTGTTCCTCTGCCAAAACGAGCAAACAGGACGTGCAACAAGGAATGCAATAGTTAGACACTATTTCTGATTTGGATTTGTTTTGGATTTCAAAAATCAGTGATTGCCATTCTTTGCATTTTTTTGGTTATTCTGTAATCATTGCATGCATCACTAATAAATATTCTAAACACAAAAATATTTGATTGTGATATATATTATCAATTAGTGACAGAATAAAATTTATTGTTTTTGGTCAGTTTTGACAGCTGTTTGTGGGATTATTTTATGAGGCCAAACTCTTTCTACGTTGCTGTAGGCCTATACTTAAAGGCTGAATGTTAAAGCCTACCTAATCACTGTAGCCTGACGGATGAACAAAAAATTAAAACCTTATGAATAAATAGGATCTCTTGTAAGATACTGCATGATCCAAATATAGCATTATTTGATACATTTTTAAAGTTTTCATTACATTTTGGGCATGAAATCCACGCTGAATCCACCCTTCTGATGGGATCAGTTTAATCCAGATTTTTTGGATCAAAGTGATCCAAATCCTACAAAAAAGTTCTGAAAAACCCAAACTAAAGGTTTGATCCGGATCAAAACCAAGATTGGATTACGTGATCTAATACGATTATGTAATCCATTTTTTCTTTTGAAAAACCCATTTTCAAGATTTGATCCAATCAGTTATCCAAAATCCTAGTGGATTACTTTTGAAAAAGTGGGCCCTGGAGATTAGGCTTGCGACACGCAGATTAAATCAGCAGATTTAAAGCAGAATAATGCGTCCCACCTGCAAATGCCATTTACAGCCCACTCCTGTGGGCTTTTACGAGAAAATGCCACATCTGTGCAGACACCTACCACAACTCTCTTGTAGCTCGTCTGACCCATCCTGACAGTCAGTGCTCCCGTCACAGAGAGAGCCGTTACTAACACAGCCGCCATCCATGCACAGAAAACCTGAGCAAGGCTTTTCCCCTAAAATACATGGGCAAAATTCATCCGACAGTTACACTGACACTCATATTGGAAACTGCTATAATCAAACCCCCGTTTTACCAATCCAAGCCTTTAATGGACTTACAGCAGTTGGCTTCATCACTGCCATCCTTACAATCTTCATCTCCATCACACACCCATATACGAGGGACACATTGACCACTGGAGCACAAGAACTGTGATGATTCGCACGATCCTACTATAGCACCTAGCAAGAAGAAGAAAAAAAAAACCCTTTAAAAGTAAGCCGTTCAAACAGAACTTAAGATACTCTCACTTAAAGGTGCCCACTCATCTTAAATTCATAGATCTCCCACCACTCTACAGAAGCTACAAATTCAAATGACCAAGTTTTCTTAAAATTTGTCACCTAAAGGAAATTGAGCAGAGATTTTGCAACACAAAACGTCTGCTGTGAATCAGCCAGGTAGGTCTCTCAAAAAACTGAGACGAAAGCGCCATGTATCAAGGGAGAAGAGGTCAGGTCGAGAGCGACAGGCAGCACCATCACAGTCACGCCAGTATACAGAGAGCAGAGCCAAACCATATCACACGGAAGGAAGGAAGGAATGAATGAATGAAAGAAACAAGCTGGGTGGCACCATACCTGCCAAATATGGGATAATGACGTGGGGCAAAGTCGAGCAACACTTCGTTACAGCGATCCTCTAAGGCGCGATGTACAGAGACGGGACCCCTTTTTCCAGAGAGAATGGTTTTTGAAAAACGGAGGCCGGTTCCTCAGTAAGCGTTTATGCCGGAAGTCATACCCTAACGTTGCCAGATCCACAGCTACGGGGACCCCTATGTTGAGTCACGTCTGATGTGTATAAGCAGCACCCGAGCTGCTTCCCTTGATAGAAAACACAGTGAACGCCACACTTGCTTGTGTTTGAGACAAATGCCCTTCTACGGAGCACATTCGCGGGACGGAGCAGACAGAGGGCGGGCTACGGCTGTCAGAAGGCCGTCCAATCCCGAGCGGGAGACGGCAGGCGGAGGCAGGTCAGCCCCGTATCTCCATCCAATCACACGTGGGTAAGGGCACTTTCACACGCATTAGAATCGACGAAAAAAAGTATTTTCAATTTCTCCTCTATAACTATGCAATCAGCAGAGTTCTGCTGAATGAAAACATACGTGTTCAAATGCACCTAAGCGGATCAGGTTGCCTTACCTTGTACGAAAAGCCAGTTTCGTATAGAGATTAAGAGTCCAAGGGCGACAAGGTGCTTCATGGTCGATTCCTGCGCCTTCGTGCTTGTCAGGCACGTGCGTGACGCCACGCCAGGCGTTTCTATTTCAACCCCGGCGTGATTAAAATCTTTATACATGATTGGCTCATGTGTACCTTTCAGTGAATAAACTCATCTACCATTGGCTCTGTGCTGACATCGTTTAGAGACCGCTATTTTCCAAGCGAGCTTTAGCCTTTTATTAATATTTTACATAGGTGCAAAGGATGACGGCTTGATCTACGTACTTAGTAACGCTGACATTCTCAGCAGTGATGTTTCGACTGTACACTGTACAAATGGACATGTTAACTGGCTTCAAATCATTTTAATGAATCAGTGAATATGCTGATTGCTAACGCTATTTTACATGTATCTTTGTCAGCTGACAAAAAAAATCATGAATCTTATACACCGTCCTGATTCAATAACACAACTAGTAGGCTTGTCATTTACATGTTGTGCGGCAAAGCAGTGCTTTGATAAATAGTGCTACAGCCTCACATTTCTACTGTCGGTGCTTTAGATACCATTTATGGCTTTTGAAGTGAGGATTATGTTCTGGAATTACATATTTTAGACAACCACATATCAAAGCGTGTCGTACAGGCAAATGTGCATGGGTTTCCTCCCTCCGTCTAAAACAGGGATGTCAAACTCCAGTGCTGGAGGGCCAGAGCACTCTTCATTTTTGGGTTTCCCCTCATTTAACACATCTGATTCAGGTCCATATGTTCATTACCACACAGCACTTGAGCTGAATCATTTGTGGTGGAACAGAGAAAGAACTAAGCTACACAGGGCTCCGGCCCTGCAGGAATGGAATTTGACATTTCTGGATTAAAACCATGTTATTAGGGGAAGCAGAACTGGTCTGTATGTGTTACTTTGTGATGGACTGGCATCCTGTCCAGTGTGTCCCCCTGTGCTTCTTGGGTAGGTTCAAGGTTCAACATGACCCTCTACTGAATTACTGGTAAGAAAGATGCACAGATATAGAAGGTAATTTTATATAATTTGCACACATTGTGATCATTTTTTCAAACTTTATTAATACTTTTAGATTTTCAAACACCAAAGAGCATGATGCTATTTAAGAACGTTCTTCCATTAAGAACGGAAAAGAAAGGAAATTATCATTTTCAATTGTCCTTCAGAGATATGGCTGATCTGTAGACAATGGAAGGTCCTTCCCATGACCAGGGACAACTGGCTGCTTTTCTTGGACTGCAGGAGCTCGTCTTCATTCACAAGGGAAGAATGAAGATATGAGAGAGTTTTGTTTATATGAAAGATACTCAGTAGATGAACTGTAGGTAATCTTGCAAAACAATTCTATACACAATATTATATGCTCTCACTATTTGTAGTTACAGCACTGTAGAATCAGTTCAGTTCTATTAATTTTACATTCATGTTTTAGTTTAAATGTTTAGTTATATTTATTGCCCATTAATATAACTGTACTGATTACATGTAATTATCATATTACTAAAGACCCTATTCAGAATACAATGCAAATGTTAAAGCATCCTGGAAAAAAACATTTTAAAGATTACCCCCCAGCTTCAAGGGCTTTTTGAAACGACATCACGATGGTAGGCGGCAGGCTTTCTCTTCGCCCATCTCGTTCGCAGTAATAGTTATGGGCAAACTTGTGAGAAGGTCCAACTGGAAGTTTTGGTGCTGGTTGAGTTCTAAAGATAACATGTCGAGAACCCATGCATAAAATAAACTAAGAAATGGACCTAAAGTGACCGCTTACAAACACTAAAATCCAACTAGAGAGATATGTTCAATTTTCAAGGTCGCATTGTTCAAATGATTAAACAAACAACTAGGTTACCACAACAGCACTTTAAAATACCGTACCTTTTTGCAATTTCACCATACCGGAGCTGAAGTTTAGACTGAAGATCTTGCTGCAATGACATGAAGGTCGCAAAATTCAGGTAAAGAGAGCAAGACACATTACGCTGTTCAAAACATATTAGGTTTAGCATGCGAGGAAATATTAAGAAAATAATTCCAGCTATGTCGAGTTACAAAATAATAACTGCCAAATCAACACAAGATATGCAATACTTTTAGTACAAACGTTTCCTAGGTAGATGCCTAGCAATGTTTATGTCAGATTTAAAGAGCAATCCGCTTATGTTATTAATGCAATGCAATACAATACATATCCAGTTTCAAAATCTTATAATTTCAACTATTAACACCTTGGTAACACTGATAGAAAGCAATTATAATTTACCCCTGATAAATAATTTCGAAGCCTCTGAATTATCTTTGTAGCTGTCGCCATTTCTGTACAGGTCAAACTGAAATCTCGCGATAACGTGATATGACTTGCGTCTAGCGAGTTATATATCGCTTAACTCTAATTACATAAATACCCTACGGCACATATATGCATAACACGTACAAATAAATAACATAGATACATAATACAAACTGACTCGCAATCCTGTATTTTAAAACTATATTACTACGTCATAATGGTTTTGCGGAAGCGGATATGGATGTAATGGATGATGGGAATGTTATAAATTACATTTTCTAGAGTTTTTTTTATTTATACCTTTTCCAGTTCAGTCTTCTCTAAACATTTCTGCTGTAGAAAACGTCTTAACGTGATATTTTTAAGTAACAGTTTTGAGTATAAATAGGCGTCTCGCCCCACGTGATTCCCTTTCCGCTGGAAAACGCCAAGATGGACGCCAGTCGCGTGCAGCCGATAAAGCTCGCTAGAGTATGTGATTTAAAACTAAATGTTGTAATTGATTGCCATGTGTCTGCATAACCAGGGAGAATCCAGTATTTGTATTATATTCTCGTTTGTCGAAACAGTTTTGCTACTGTATTATATTTTTGTTTCGCACACAGCACGTGAGAGCTTACTTTACAGTCTCGGCATGTTAGGAACGTAAAGTTAGAAAATGGTGGTGTTACGTTAAATTCACACTTTTGTACGCATATAATGATTCCTTATGTTTTTCATGCAGTAAAGTTTGTGTGTTTAATTCAGGGAATATTTTTTGATGATCCGTGTGCTGTAGTGTTCCACTCTGGCTAGTATTTTGAAAGCGTTAGCTACTTGGAATGTAAACATTTTGCTGTTTATGCAGGTATTTGCTTCTGTCTATAAAGCTGTTATACTTTTAATGCTACCATTAATAATTGCATCTCATTTTAGGTGACGAAGGTTCTTGGAAGAACCGGGTCCCAGGGCCAGTGCACCCAGGTAAGTAGTTTAGATGGCTTCGTGTGTTACTAGTTTCATACCTCTCAATTTTCATAGCTGTAATGTCTTATTTGCTATTTTAAGGTGCGGGTTGAATTTATGGACGACAGCAACCGATCTATCATCCGTAACGTGAAGGGTCCGGTCCGAGAGGGAGACGTGCTGACCCTGCTGGAGTCGGAGAGAGAGGCCCGGAGGCTTCGTTAGGTGAGCCCCCTTTTCCGCTTTAGTAAGCCAATCCTAGCTGTAAATAATAACGTTGTGAGCTGTTCCCAGGACGTGATATACAGGAAAGAGTTTACATTTAGTTACGTTCCGAGTGATGCTCCGTTTTAAGATGTGGTGACGTGGATTGGCATGCGATTACTGATTGTCTAGGAAAAGCAATTTTTTTTCTGTCAGTTTAATCTCAATAAGATGGTAATTATGCTAGTCATAAATTTTTACATAGGATTGACGTCCAGTATTCCCCTGAGCTGGGTGACGTAATGGCAGTGCTTAATGAATTTTCTGTTCATATTTAAGCCAAAAGGTTTCATTCCTAGATATTTATTTGAATTTTCCCTCCTTACAGTCCAAAGACAGAAGAAGCAAAACAGTCAAGGAGAAGACTGTGTCTGGAATGGTCTTTTTTGACAATAAAATATTAAACTGTTTGTATTGACGGTGATTATTTAAAATTTAAAATGCACCAGGCTGAACTATTTGGGTTGCACATGGTATAATTAAATCATTTTTGACCAACTACCAGGAAAATTCACATTAAGCACTATTTTGACTTCAAAATTAGGCTTGAACAGCAGAATATTGTACAGAATTCCATTTTTTTTTAAATCATTGTGCTGTGTGAAGAGAATCTGTTCTAGTACATTCTCACCAGACAGCAGTCACTGACAGATATATACAGTGTGAAGAGACATGTGATTGAAGTTTTTAATAAAAAATTGAATACAGGACATTGCATAATACATTTTTGGTATAAGGCATTATGGAAAATGTTAGTTAGACGTTAGTGATTCACCACAGCAGAGCTATAACGTTATTCAAGGGCAATACAAAGGCATTTTTTTAAAAAAAAAGATGTCCGCTGGCGTGAGCCTGGAAGCAGAATTCAGTCACTAATTATTAAAGTATTATTCTTTAAAACAGCAGTTTTATATCAGAAGTACAGTGATACAGTAATTTAGAGGTTATAAAATGCCTGTACAACACGCTTTGATATGTGGTTGTCTAAAATATGTAATTCCAGAACATAATATAAATACATTTCATACAGTGTTTTATATTTTTTAAAAAATGCTATTTTCCAGTATAGTCGCCTTCATATTCCAGCAGACCATGTCCAGTTCTCTTCTGCGTTTCCCCCACAGGCTACAGTGTCGGTGGGGATCACATGTGGGGCTTCGGTGCTGCCTGCAACATCACGCACCAGCAACATTTAAATTAGAACATTTATGAACCATTTATCCACTGAATATACAAAACTACTGAGAAATACATGTTATCAGAAAATCGCAAAATACGCCGATACTTTTAAATGTTGTGCCCCCGGCGCGCTCGACTACCCTCACACATTTCCATTAGAAATACGGGGTGTTGGAACCATCAGAAACTTTGCTGACTGATTCAGTCGAGGAGGTTTTGTCAGGCACAGAATGAAAACAACGAAAGAAATTTAGTGTTAACTTTGAACACCAGAAAATATTTTACAGACTTATTTATGACTTTACACATATATTAAATATTTGCGACTTTGGCCTACTGCGGCGTGCATTAGGCCGTATGCCTGAAATGCGAATATCATAAATTTCTCTTCTGCTACAGTCAGGCCAAGCAACATTTTTCTAAATAAACCTCTTCCTGGATAAATTTATCCTTCGGACCAACAAATGTTATACTTAGTTTACTCCAAATTTAGTTTTAAAAATCTAAATGAAAAATACTCACACTTGCTTGGCTCTTGGAGTAGTTCATATGGGCATAGAGCAGCACAGCAATATCACTGTGGGGCGCTTCCAGAGCAATGGAAAGGGCGTTACTGCCATCCTGGCAAAAGGAGGACCAACAAGCAGGTTATTCTCCAAGTGGACCGTTTGTTCTTTTTACACCAAGTGGTTCCTGTTATTAAAGCACAAGTACAGACCAAAGTACAGAACATTCCAAACCGAGAGAAAATTAATTTTCAAACAGAATTCCGTTCTAGCTGTTCAGCACAAAATTTTTAAATTTAAGAATGCTTCACAATAAACACATACTGTACTACATCTGTACACATTTACTGAAAAATGCTAATTATATGTCAATATCAATATCACAAAAATTATTTTTAAAGTGAGTATGGAGGATCTCTAAGTTTGTTCATCATTAGTTTACCAATTTCCTTAATATTTCAATAAATATAAATTAGATTTAGCTGTAAAAAATTATAGACTCAGATGCAATGTTTAACTGTTCCACAATACGTACAGTGCAGACTGAAAGTCATGTGATGTTTGCTGAATTCAGTAAAAATGCTGCAAATTTACTGGTTTCATAACAGAAGTCCATTGACAAGCGATGTTTAAAGTATCTACACATATTTTCCACACAGATGTGATTTTTTTTTTTTGACTCAGTTCTGTTCTTGCCATTTTGCTGTTAATTGTAGTCATAGGCTTCCAAAACGAAATAAAACACCAAACATTTGTGCTTGATGTTACTGCAAAGGTGTTACTATGTCAGACTGCTTGTTATTGGACCTTGAACAGCTTTTTAGAACTATAATTTGGGTTTCTCTTTATTACTTCTTCCTTCATACAACTGGACCGCTTAAAAAGTATTGGTGTAACTCTTCAATGTTCAGTTTATTACTTTTTTAAAAAAAAGATTTTTTACTAAACTGTATAAATGTTATAAAAAAAAAAATCTGATTTTAGCTGATAAAGAGAACCAGCTGTGTTGCGGCTTTTAGCAACGGCTGGGCTAACTGGTTGTACGTACTAATCCTATTAAAGGCTGTACTTGTTTCAGAAGCTCCTATACTCTGCAGCAGGGACTCCGTAAATGTGGTATTTACATTATCCACTATGGAAATATCACAGCCTGGCTGCTCCAGGAGCAAGGAGACGATGTGAGCGCGGCCGTGCTCGCTGGCACACATGAGCGCCGTCGAGCCCTCCTCATCCTGGGCGTTGACATCCGCCCCGCACGCCAGCAACAGCTCTGCCATCTCGCGCCGCCCATGGCTCACGGCCAGCATCAGCGCCGTCTGTCCAGCCTGCACACAAGTGACCCATAACATCCAAAAATATCCAAGAGACTCTGAGAGAAACCCTTCTCAAGCTCATATCCGTGCTGGGCCTCTGGACATGCTATGAAACCTTAGTATCAAACCTTTGATAAGGACACAAAGACAACAGAACAAAATTGCTACCCGAAATACACGTCTTGTAGCACAATCCGCTTAAAACAGAAAAATCTCATTATTTAATTTCTTGGTTGTCTGTATTGTTTTACATTTTAATTGTTATTGAAGTAATACATTTATTGCATATCTTAGTGTATTACTGTAAGTCAGGAGCAAAAAGTAGGTGGTATATTAAGTCTCTTTAAGATGTCCTGGAATGGAGGAAAAGCTTCTCCAGTTCTGTATAGGAAGAGCAGGTCTGTCTGCGCAGACGCAGCAGAGCGGCCTTGCCTGGCTGACTTTAGTATTGACCATCTGCGCAGACGCAGCAGGGAGGGCTCACCTGGCTGGCTTTAGCACTGACCGTCTGCGCAGACGCAGCAGAGCGGGCTCACCTGTCTGGCTTTAGCACTGACCGTCTGCGCAGACGCAGCAGGGCGGGCTCACCCGGCTGCCTTTAGCACTGACCGTCTGCGCAGACGCAGCAGGGCGGGCTCACCCGGCTGCCTTTAGCACTGACCGTCTGCGCAGA
>JABFEA020000036.1:919430-936375 GCA_019775915.2 Cyphomyrus plagiostoma | reverse complement strand
CGACACATGGCTCGTGCAAAGCGATAAGATCCAGTCTAATCGACACATGGCTCGTGCAAAGCGATAAGATCCAGTCTGCGGTCAAGAAAAGTCACTCCACCCCCCCCCCTTCCGGCCCTGTGGTTATTCGAGGTATATCACCAGTACAGGCTGCCTTACAGGACCAGGCTTGTGCACATGTGTGAAGGCCATGTGTTGAAATAACATTCCAGCACCTGTCTAGCTACCTCTACTGGAAAGTTATCATTTTTCCATTCAAGGTTTCCTGCAGATCAGTGATTCAAATGTGACATAATAGAATGACCTAATTACCAGCCTGTTGCCTGCGTAGCTCAGGATGGTGACGTCTGCAGAACTGAGAGCAGTTTTCCACATAAACACCATCACCTGTGTGTTTTTCTCTCCATAATAATCAAGCACAGGCATGCTGGTTTAGAGAAGCCATTAAATCCTGTCACGAGAGATGGGAACAGTGAGGATGCTTCAGGATATGGGTGATATCTACTCAGCACGTGCTGTAAATCTGTTCCTTGGCAAAAAGAGTTTTCATATCTATATAACAACAACAACAAATGGAACAGCAAAATAAATTTAGATTACCATCTATATATTATAAATTGCTCATTAAATTTTGACTCACAAATGTTTTGTGTATTTTTCATTGGCTCTATCATGTGCTCTTTAAAATTTTATAATAATTTGCATCTCATTGAAGTACTCATAATTTAACTGTTACAATCATTAATATTAGTTAATATTTACACTATTGATATTTTCTTATTACATTTATTCAGGTATCCTAAATTATTTATGTATTTCACAGTGTAGTGAAGTGTAACATAACAAACAAGTATTCAGAAGTTAAAACATATAAACTTATATAAGAACAATACACGTATACATACACAAATATACAGATATGATTATAATGTCTGAAACAGATTTTAAAAACAGGTATTTAACTTAGTGTTAAATTGTTCAGACCTGAATACTCTCAAAAAAATCCAGATTATGTGGCAATGACTAACAATAAAATCAGATTCTTTCTTACATCATTTTAAAAATATTCCAACATACAGCAGTTTACAACAATTTCTTTTTACAAATTTATTAAAACGATGCCTTCTTTCTCCAAATGTTTCACACAAGAAAACTATCTATTGTTTTTCTTTTTATGTTGGACCCTGGAATCAAGGAAACACAGCTAAAGTGAGGCTGACGAATCGCCAGCAGGGATACAAGCACATGGCAAACAATGGCAGGGGAATCTGGGTAAAAGGTCAGCCGGCTCCATCAGCACAGGGAAGAAGCAGCTGGCTGCGTGTTCCTCGCACTGACCCTGTACCATCCTCTGCAGAGCTAGATAAAATGCTTGTTTGGTCTGAAACCGAGTCAGAACAGCGAAATAAAGATGTTTACACACATCGTGTGAATGGAGGGAAAAGTGTGCATTCTTGTTATGCTCATTAACTTTTGTTTTTTGGGTTAGAATCTGAGCCGGTTCTTCGTTCCCATGATGAACTCATTTATTATGCTTAGCTGGTAGGTAATGTCTGTCAACTCATTATCACACGAAAAGGAAAAACTGAAATATAAAAACATATAAATGATTAAGAATATAAAAAAACACTGACTGAGATGGGATTCAGAATGCTTAGTAGACTATAAAAATGATCATTTTTAAAATATAAACAGCTGCCTTGGTACATGGCTGAGCAAATCACGCATTACAGGTGGCTTTCTGACGAGGGAGGGGGCCGGGGGGGGGTCGACTGCTCTCCAGCTGTGCAGGGGCATGGAAGGAGAGTGATCTATCACGGCAACCTTTAGCACACTTACTTGTCATTGGATAGTGAGGTAGTGGGCGGGGAGTTTCCTTTAACAAGTCATTTATACCACAAAAGGAAAACCCAATTATTGCAATATTTTGTTTCTCCAAGTTGCCAAGGTTCTTCTGGTTCTACAGACATGTGCTTATGTGTAATTTCAGATGAGTGTGTGATGAGATGTTGTCATGATAACGGGAGGAGTGGGTGGATGGTTGGAGGATGTCAAACAGGGAAGCAAGGTCTTCAGCAAAGGCTAACCCTTGGCCATAGGTATGTGGCTCTTTGTCCCAACAAGGACTAACAAAGGTCACGGTATTTATCCCAGAAAACAAAGACACAGTTTGTTACATATAACCCAGAATCCAAAACATATTAAAACCCATGAAAAAGGTAAAGAACAAAATAAATACATGACGATTCATAAAATGTCTTGCTTGTAATAAAATTTGCCTGATTAATACAAAGATATTTATACAAGAACATTAGAACAGTAACTGTATGTCCAAAAATGTCCCACAGAACAATTTGTAACAGGATGCCATTATACCATTATATTTAAACTCAGCAGGAAATCCTACTTAATAATGGCCAAAATTAAACAGCCCTGTCATATAAACATAAACATTAACAAATAAGCTTCAACACATTTTTATATAACATTTTAAAATAATATTTCTCCATTGAAACATGTTCTGTCATATGGTAAAAATCGAAGGCAATTCTTTGCTAATATACCTGAAATGTATTTTGCTGGTGACGTTGAAAGACACATATAGAAGAATTAAACTCTATAGCCGAGCTTTTTGGAGATATTTGGTTGTGCTTCTAGATTTGGTGTGGCTTCTGCATGTTTTTTTGAGCAGATAATCTTATCCAGAGAGGTTTACAGAGCCATCACGCCGTACATAGCACAAACATAGAAGGCACTGTAATTACGTCTTTTAATACAATATACAGCACGTCCTGTCTTCCAAAATAAAGTCTAAAAAACAAACCTTTACAAGAAATATATATCGCTCTGTGACATTATTAGAATTTACATGCTGAAACAAATATAGTTCATTTAAATAAGCCCTGTGTCAAATATGACCTCACATGTAAAAAAAGCTTCATATGCCTATTTCTTATTTAATATCACCATAAGTTTTTAAACTGTCAACAGGAATAAAATATATAAAGCAGTGCGCGTGGAAAAACCCGAAGAAGCACAACTAGATCATCTGATTAATTTTACACACAGAAACGAATATGGACTGCAGTCCATGAAAATAAATACCTATATTTCTACCTCAGAGATAATAATACAGATAAATCATATTTTGATTCTTAAACATTCAACAAATGTATGGACTAATTATTATTTTAAAAAGACCATGAAGAAACAATGCCAGTACTACTTCTTTTTTCTTTTCTCTTGTCTTTTCTGCATTTACATTTTAAATATACCTCAAATTTGATGCTACATAAATTACTTTTCTCAGAGGAGGCCTCATAAAACAAGAATACTGTGTAACAAGAATACTGCGTAAAGCAAAATCACAATTCACAGCACAAAATCAGAATCCAAAGGCCTCATAAAACAAGAATACTGCGTAAAGCAAAATCACAATTCACAGCTCAAAATCAGAATCCCATTTGTCCCTATTGCTTACAGCTGACATAACTGGCATGAAATAGTGTTTGTTTTTCCTAAAACTATAATTACAATTCATCTTGGCTCCCCGACATAATCCAAAGGAAAGCAAAGGGTTAAGTGTTTCCCTCCCTGTGCATGTGCTCTCCGAATGCTGTGCTCGTGGGCAACTGATGTACAATCCAGGAATTCTGTGTGGCTGAACTTTCCCCTACTTCTCACACTGCTCCTCTCTAACAGCAGCCTAACAAACAGCTACAATGAGGTCACTGCTGGCAAGGGCACAGCTAGGCCTGGGTGTCACAAACAAAACCAGTTTGTTTTCCTTCCGTCCATCCATCCATCCATCCATCCATCCATCCATCCATCCATCCGTTATATCCGATTGTCCTGAAAACTTAGTTTTCAGCCCAGTGGAAAATTTCTACGTTTTATGTATAGCAACAAAAATTAACACCATAAAAATACGTAATATTTGGGAAATTTAAATACAGTTACATACATTCTATTTATATAATTGTATAAGAAGTATAAATATATTGAATTACAGTATATTTTAAATGGAAAAATGAAAAATAGTGTAAAGTATTGAAAAATGCACAATTCATTTGTAGCATAAAGTAGCACATTTGTAGCACATTTTTCAAATCTCTGAAAAGAAATAACATAAATTTTACATATATTTTAAATTTGTATTTTGTAATTTAAATTGGTTAGAAGGCACTTGCGTTTAACAGGCAGGTAAGTACCGTTTTACAGTGAAGCCAACAATCTCCACTGTTGCATCACAGTCTGGTAAATGTCTTCGAAGGGAAGAGTCATGACACACCCCTTTCCTGGCAGGAGCCAATCAGAGAGGCGTCCATGAAAAAACTGAGATTATAAAAGGTGGAGCTTGTACAGCTGAAACAGAAAAGTATCTCTGCTGCATTTTAGCTATATTGCAGAAAAGAAACCCAAAGGTCGAATCGCGATGAGGAGCACGATGGTGATGCCATTGCTGTGCCTAGTCTTCCTGGCTCATGTGGGGTTTGGTTACGTTCCAGATAGAAAGGGAGTCACTGGAAAAGAGAGAAAAGTGCAGTACGCTTCCTGGGATGATGTCAATGTCATCGCCCATGGGCTCCTGCAGCTCGGACACGGGCTGAAGGAGCATGTGGACAAGACGAAGGGCCAGATCAGAGACATCTCCAGCAAGCTGAAGGTCTTCAACAGCACGGTGGCCGAACTTGCCAAGCAGACCGAAAGCCTGAAGGAGGACGGCGAGGTGCTGAAGCTAAAGACACAACAACTTCAGGTCCAAGAAAGTCAGGTGCTCAATATCTCCAGCGGGCTGTGGGAGAAGACGGAGGAGCTGCAGAAAGAGCGGCTGCAGGTCCATGAGAGAATCGGCAAGCTGGAGCAGAAAGTGTACGGTATACTTCACGGAGATGTGAGCAACAGCAGTGACTCTGGGCTCATCCAGGTAAACCGAAATTACTTTCTGTTACGTCACAGAATTATATCAATGGCTCTGAAAGAGGTCCTTATACAACTCCATAACTTTTGGTTCACATGGCAAACCGAATGGATATGCAAGACAAAATAAATGAAACAGGAGTGTTAGTCATGTTAATTCTTAAGTCAACCGAGAACCGCCTCATTACCTTCTATAAAAAGTAATACATAAATCAAAGCGCTTTGGAACAAGTGCACTACAACTTTTTTGCGAACTGCTAGCAACTTGCAAAAAAGGCGGCGTAGAAACGGTATAGCAGAGGGTGGATGCGCAGTTTGACGGGTTGTGGGCCACATGTTTCCATTGGACGTGCGGGTCCGCGTGCAGTCCGCTGCAGGCATGCGCTACGTGCCATCGGGCAGCTGGAGTGTCCAGACAAAGAAATTGCGCAACCCCACGTCGTGCCGTTTCCTTCCTCACATTACGCTGGCAATGGAGACTTAAATACTTTAATTAAACTCTGGTTCTGAAACTTAAAATAAAAAATCAACGATTTAAGAACTAAGTTTTTAAACCTTTTTCGTTTTATGAATAAGTGTTCCGGGCTGGCTCTGGTTTAATAAGAACTAACAAAATCAACAAGCACGGATCATCGAGTTTTTATTTAAGTGAATATAACAACACGACGGATAGAACTACATTGTTTTGGCACGAAAGTACTCAACCTTCCCTTATTTGGTTTCAGTTGATGCTGGAAGCGCAAAACCGGCGTATTGACGATCTGATAGAGGAAATCCGGCAACAGCAAGAAAGGCTGGAGAAGCAGAACGTGCGCATTAAAAACCTCCAGAGCCAGGTAATTTTAACAGCTCGGGTGTTTTACTATTTTTCTAGTCTAATGCAAGCAGTTTAGTGAGACTGCAGATTGCATTGCAACGTTTATTTGCAAATTGCATTCTTTTGGTTCCTCTCAGATCAAGCAGAGAAAAGAGCGATCTTATCTGCGGCGCGAGGAGACCGCGGTTAACAGCAGCCGAGAGCAGAACGATTCCCCCACCGGTAAGTGTCTTTAATCTCAGCATCGACCTGGCTGTGTTAACTTTTGTTGAGCATGGGACTCCGTTATTCGTCTGCTTATCATAGTGTGCGGAAAACATTAAACGGGACAGACTGGGTTTATCATGTTGATAGCACTGATGTATCATCATTAATGCAATGAATCTGTGAACGGGAGGTGTTAAAGCCTGTCCTGACTATTGGCAACTAGGTAGTGGGGACAATCTGTGGAAGAAAGTCTTTCATCAATTGTTAGATAAACGGCGAAATTGGAACAGAAATTTATTTTGCAAAGATGTGTAACGTATGCAAAACGGAGGGGGTTTATTAAATATATATAATATTCCATTTTTAGTTTCCGTTGCCTAGAGGTACTAAAATCGGTAACTGGGTGAAAGGTGAACTGTGAGACGTGAGGTGGAGGCTGAGGGGCTGCGGGTGGGGGGCAAAAGGAGAACAGCGAGAAACGATCCAGTGGAGCACAATGATGCCTTAGAGGAACCTCCGTGACGTCAAGAGGATTGTAAGAATGCCGGGGGGGAGACTTTTCCCTTCAGGCTGCCGCAATACGTGACCGTTCCTGAGTCCGGCTCAGCGCCAGCTCTAATTACATTGTCAGTTCAGCTGTTCTGAGTTGTTTTTATGAGAAGCCTGAATACTGGCCAGTCGCCAGCTGGGGGAAAGTTCAGTGCTTCTCAGATGGTTCCTGACTGCTTGAGCGTGGCGGGGGCACAGGGCACTTACTGAGCCGGAATCGGTCTCACTCAAACGAGCCATACAAGGCTCGGTGTTCCCGCCATCGTACAAGCCACGTCATTCAATTCATTACGTCTTGAAGAAAATCGGTCCAACAAAACAGTATCAACATGTGATCCTTTTATATTATATAAAATTATATATATATAATATAATGTGTGTGTATATGTAATATAAAGGTAATGTAGTTGAATTTGTATGCCATGCATACGCATGTAATATGTGTATATATTTGTGTGTATACATAAACACACACACACACACATTTACTAGGCAAATAGAGTATGTAGTATTACAGTTGCTTGTCAAGAAAAGTGATTTACCTGAAACTTGGTCCTGAGTATCATTCTCAGGCACAGAACCGTGTGGAAAGTATGTTAGAAATGATCTGCTCTGGTGTGTCGGTTATAAAACAGGAAATGTAACAACATTCGGATGGCGGGGGGGAATGAAAGTTTAAACCGAATAAAGTCAGCAGCACATCAGTGGGGGGGGTACAGGAAGGGCAGTATCAGGATACATCTAACAGACATAAATACCACATCCAGCCAGTCTGTCAGATTTATGGTGAGTCCCATGTTACGAGAGACGCTGTAAAGATTCAGATGCGTGGCATAATTTCTTCAGGATGCGCGCCACATTGTCAGGCCTGCAGAAACTTGTGACCTTTCCCCTATTTCTGTCTGAGCCAGATAGCCAGGCCCCGTCCCACCCCTCCTCACTATCCATACATTCCTGCAGTGTTACAGCTGTTAGTTGTAGCCACACAGATGAACATTGCCCGTGAACATTGCCTACTGGTCATTGAAATTCAAGTACATCAGCACTTTTCTCACGTCTGTGCACCCATGAGCTAAATATTTGCTACCTTCCTACTGATTCTAAAATGTGATTTTATATTAATAGGCTCGACGCGATTTTCCTGTTTTTCAGAAGCAGCCACAGATTGCCACAAGCTGTTTCTGAGCGGCAAACGGAGCAGCGGTGTTTACGCCATTCAGCCCCTGAACAGCCAGCCATTCCACGTCTTCTGTGAAATGACAGCCGGTGAGGGAGACAAATCTCTGCATGAATTATTCTCCTAAGTCAACAGTCATCTTTAATGGACACAGTAAAAGGCTTCTCATTAATCCTTCGTTTACTGGTATTTCCTTATGCAGAAGGTGGATGGACAGTCATTCAAAGGCGCCATGATGGCGCCCTGGACTTCGATCAGCTGTGGCAGGCCTACGAAGACGGCTTTGGCAGTCCCAGTGGTAGGCGGCCAGATTTTTTTCCAGTTCTTTGCGTGGCTCATCTTCCGTGTGATGCCGTACACTATAATCTACACTTATTGCAACATGAGACAAGAACAATGTTTAGTAAAGTATTAAATGTCAACTGTGTGGCTAGTCCATTAAAAGACTCGTTATAAATCGGTCGTCCAGTTTTCAGTTCATGACCTGGCATGACTTTAACTAAACATGCAATTTATATTCTGAAATGAAGCTTTGATGCCCGTCATGAACCAGTCTTGGCGTTCCTTTTATAGGTGACTTTTGGCTGGGACTTCAGAAGATGCATGTCCTCTCTGTGCAAGGGGAATATGTAATGCAGGTGGAGCTCTCCAACTGGAAAGATGAGACTGAGTCCGTCAAGTATCTATTCAGCCTTGGTGGTGAGGAAGGAGACTACACCCTTCACCTGAAAGATGTCTCATCTGGGAGCCTGGCCAGTGCCCTTGCCAGTAACCCCTCTGGCTTGCCCTTCTCTACCCGAGACAGAGACAATGACCAAAGGGCAGACATCAACTGCGCTAAGCATCTTTCTGGTATGTTCAGAGAGCTAGACCTGCAGCTAAGACTGCCGTTTCATCACCTTGTTGATCTGGCTAGATGGTCTCCAGACTAAGTAAATCTAATATTCAGTGATTTTTCTTGTTGCAGGTGGCTGGTGGTTCAGCAACTGTGGAAGGTCCAATCTCAATGGGAAGTACTTTAACAAGCCGCTGCCTAAGCAAAGGCACCAGAGGAAGCAGGCGGTGTTCTGGAAGACCCAGCGGGGACGATACTATCCTTGGAAGACCACAGCCATGAAGATTGCACCCATTGAGATTGAGAACCAGTCTTAGACTAACTGTGATTCAGGGCACTTTCGAAAGATCATTGCCAGGAAGAGGGATAGAGAAATCGGACTTTACACTGCAAAGTCTGAATTGCAGCTTTAAAAAAAAAACCCAGCCTAGTAGAATCCAGCAGTCTGGCTCATGGCGCTGAAGATGATGGACCACCATGCTCCGGTGATCAGACTGTGGCTTAGAGAAGCAGGGACCAAAGACCGGTACCATTTTAAACAGGGAAGAGAACCTTTCAGTTTGACAGCACAATCACTCGTGGCCATCCCTGGGAAAAGCGGGGCACTTTAACTGTACATCTATGAATTTCCTGAACTAACTAGCACGTAAAGAACCAAAGCGCTTGTGCATGCATTTCTGAAAATGTTGGTTGGAGCAAAGTAGGGTCTTGCTTTGAATGAAAGGTAATATTTTAAAGTATGACCTCACCTCATTTTACGCTCTCTTCACATACCGAACTTAAGTGCTTTAAAAGAATTCTGCATGCAAGACACATGGTATCGTTTTGAATTTGTTACAACAAAATCCCAGACTATTTATAGAATGTGCAATCATTTGAGACTTTTCTGTAGTTTTTAATAATTCTGTAAAATCTGCAGTTTGAAATGAACTTGTTCCTGAATGCGAGTCTTTTCAGAGCTCAAACGTAAATGTACAAGTCTGGTCATGGATCAATGTGAGTTCCTCACTGTCCGTGGCAGTGTTCCCAGTCATATTGACTGCATTGCGATGTCCTTGTGGGCCTTACATCCTGTGTATATGAAATTAATGTAGCTGTTCACTACATTCTATTTTTTACAAAGAACCAGTACGTATCCAGATCTTAATTTATGTAAAAAATGTATATATGCTTGTAATATCTTCAGTAATTTATATTGATTTTTCACAAATAAAATGTGACATTTTGAAAGTGAGGAAATATTTCTTGCAATTTGACTCTGTTGCTTTTGTATCATCTATACATGTTCCAGGGCCACTCACCCGGAACGTAGTCAAGGTGAGTGTGCGGCGTCTTCCCAGAGCCCAGGCATGGGCCCCGGCGGAGGGTTGCATGCTGGAATTCAGGCACCGGTTCACCTAAGCGAATGATTTGACATGGGGAGGACAATGGAGTACTCAGAAGCTATTTTTGCATCTAAAGTTTGTTCATAGCAGGTGTGTAGGCAGACAGTAAGATCACAGGTTTGCCCCCCACCCCACCCCAAATTTGTTTGCTACCGACCAGGCATGTAGCCAAGTAGCAAAATAAAGAGCTTGAAGTCCCTTTGAAATTCATCTCAGGCTATGGATCAGGCACATACAGAGGGCTGGTGTGCCAAACCACGCACGAGAGTGTGGGTGGAGACATGTAAGGGCACGTACCACTGCGAAGTCCAGAGGAGGCAGATGCTCCATACTGGAATGCGAACACACCCTGACTGTGGAAGCCCAATGTTCCTGTTTACTGCAAGTACATAGTGGTTAGTTTTAGTGAAATACTCATTTTTAATGTTACATCCGTCCACACTTCATAAACGTGATTTAAGAGCAGCTTTGCCTTACAGTGCCGCCCCAGGCCCGGGTGTCAGAGCATGCAGCTGCCTGACATGTTGGTTCAAGACACGTGCAGATCCAGGAACGCGGATGGTGCAGCATTCTCTGCACACTGTGCTGTTGCTGGTACATATGAACCAGGCGTCAGGGAACATGCAGAACTCCTCGCCCTCAGAGCGGCGGGTGGCAGTCAATCACAGCCTGGAGTCTCACCAGCGGAGCTATTATGCACTCAGTACTTCTCAGGGAATTAAGGAGCCAGAGGGTTTCAGTTGTCAGACATGAATTACATTGGCTTAATACACTGAAGCCACTCATACTCCTGGATACTCTGAAAATAATAGTTTTCTTATAGATTCTCCAAGCACTATCACGTCTGACAAGTCAATTACATTAATTTGAATTCATTTCAAATAAAATGTCGCTGTGGACACTCATGAGAGCGAATACAGGGACCCTGACTAACAGTAATTCATCAGCACCTGAGTACAAAACACGCACAAGGCTGTGCAAATTAGCAGATTACGAGGCTACAAGCAACACCCCACGATATTGGGAAAAATTCACACGAAAATTTAGATTTAGAAAAAAAAACGCATATAATACAAAAAAGTCGTTAAATTTACTCAAACTGTAGCCAAATAGAAGTTATCTACCCACAGAGTCTGTGAAATAACTTGGTATTGCCTGCCAAATATCATGGAATTCAACACATTTCCATACAAAGTCAGATGTCTTTTGGTGGCCAGTTATTGTTTGCTTTTCTCCTCATACCTTTTTGTTCAGTATCTCACAACTATACCACACAACCCATAAATGAGTCCAACAGCAAGAATGAAAATGTTAGTGACTGATGACTCGGAGAGCACATGCAGAGCTCACACAAAAACAGTGGTGACAGACATTTTTTTTTAAACATATACTAGATAATTTTGGAAATGAACAATTATTAAAATTGCAAAGCCAGCTACGTCTTGTTCATTATGAAGGAGTAAAATGTTTTAGCGGGGCTTATTGACGCTCTCAACCTAGCTGACTGTCACAGTGCTTGCAATATGACAATCGTATGTGCTTAACACACAATGCCAATTGCATCATACAGCAGGCAAGCCCAGCCACGAGAAGAAGCTCATAGGTTTCCCTTGGTCATATTCCACAGCTCAGCCTACAAGCGTTTAAGGTTTATACCTCATCAGGAAATAAGCCAAGTCATTCAAACATGGCTTCATACGACTGGACTGCTTAAAAAGAAACTCACGTTTCTACCTGGCTGTTTGTGCATTACTAAATCTCATATAAGTGCTTTACATTGTGATCCTGTCTTCAGAACCATTCCACCAAAAACTGTTCCAGACAAAAACTAAAGTTAGACTCAAGCAGACAAATCATACACAGAATCTGGTAGAGGAAAGAAATCACAACAAAATCATGACAGAGATCTAACTGAATCACAAAAAGATCTGATCTATATGCATTTCAGTGAAAGTGGATATGCATTTCATAATTCATCAACACCTGCTGTTGTACCATCACTCTCTTAGTAGTTTCCATGCACAGCCATAACCCACTGTTGTTCTGAGCAAATCTTTGCACACCGGCAGAGAGTGGTGTCAAACACAGCCTGTGCTGTGCTGCCAGCCATATGCTTTTATCAGACTGATACCTTGGCCAGCACTCAAGAGCAACACACACATTATGATGGCAAAGTCTTTCCAAGGGAACATAATTCATTTAGAGACATCTGTTACAGTTTCCATAGATAGCAAATCTGCTAACACCTGCCACGCTCTCAAACAGCCTGATTTACGGATATGCTGCATAAGGGCTCACCGCAGGACAAAGGTTCATGTATTTTGATACATTATATATGATAAGGACCTGGGGGGGATTGTTTTCGGTTTTAGTCTGCACAATCGGCGAGGAGACAAACCTGAGCCACAAATCTGTCTGTCCTCCATGTGGTCTTGGTTTGGACAGCACTGCCATTGCAGAGTCCAGCTTCGGCTCATTGGACCCCACTTTAATTAGCAATTCAGGCCCTCCGACCAAACATGCGCCCAAGCCCTCAAAAACGTAACAGACGCAGGGAGAATGAATGAATGTTGTCCTACAGGAAAAAATGTAAAACTTCATGGAGCATTTAAACTCTATAAACACCTGATTCTGGATGTCATACTATACAGCATTTCAACTGCGGGGGGACACGCTTCATCCTTAGTTTATTTTAAAACCAACCCTGATCTTAATTCCCAAAGATTCAAACAGCAGCAATGACAGACTTCACACACGCTTACCATGAACAACAGAGGCACAAGACATTGATGAACAGTCAGAATAAAAGACCTTTCTGTCAGGGGACAAAAAAAAGAATTACAAATGTAACTAAATGAGGCTTCCCCATTTGCCCATAATGCAATGCTCCAAAGCCACACACTTGTATTTTAAACAGCACAAAGGCGCTCCTGAAATAAAAACCATCCATGCTTCAAGGTCACCTATAAAAGGCACTGTGAGATCCATGCAAAACTTAGAAAGAAAATGAGAAGGGCAAAAAATTATTAAATAAAAAAATAATTAAAAAAAACAGGATCTTATATTTTCAGAAACATTTCTGAGGAGAGCATTGTTGTAGCCATGGCTGCCCGCCTTAGGTAACTTTTCTGTAATTTTCCCGTTAACATCCGATGTGTCGCTCACATGCAGCCACAGACAAAGGTCGTACATGCATCGTGAATCATCCCTCTGATAGTTCTTTGAACGTTATGCCACAGTCAATTTTTAAAACACTCAAGCACCAACGATCAGGCGCAGGAACCCAGGAAATATGCATCTATAGTATGTAGGCCTGCATCCCCGGAAATATACATCTATAGTATGTAGGCCTGCATCCCCGGAAATATGCATCTATAGTATGTAGGCCTGCATCCCCGGAAATATGCATCTATAGTATGCAGGCCTGCATCCCCGGAAATATGCATCTATAGCATGCAGGCCTGCATCCCAGAAAATATGCATCTATAGCATGCAGGCCTGCATCCCAGGAAATATGCATCTATAGCATACAGGCCTGTGTCCCCAGAAATATGCATCTATAGCATGCAGGCCTAAATCCCCGGAAATATGCATGTATAGTATGCAGGCCTGCATCCCCAGAAATATGCATGTGTAGTATGCAGGCCTGCATCCCCGTGCACAGAGACTGAAATGCTGCATCAGCAGCAGGGGACTATAGAAGGGAAGATTGAAGTGCTGCAGCACTTCAATGAGCTGCTACATATTCTACTCATTATAAAAGAATAAGAGTTCATAAAAATATTTTCTTTTAATAATACACACTTAAAATACTGGGTGCAGGTAGTACTTGGCAGTTGCAATCACTAATAAACCATTTTCCCTACTGCCCAAATCCACACCCCACCACAACCAAACATTTAGCGCACAAAACGTGAAACGGTGTTTTGAGGCATAACAGCTTAAAAAAAAAAAAGGAAAAAGATACATATCAGATGATGTGAAAAGTTGGCAAGAGTGTACTTGTGTTTGCGTGACTGTCTGCCGCGCGCCACCCGTACAGACTGTCTGCCGCGCGCCACCCGTACAGACTGTCTGCCGCGCGCCACCCGTACAGACTGTCTGCCGCGCGCCACCCATACAGGTGTCATGCAGGGTAGCAAAACAAAACCAGTAACCAGTTTCCACAAAAAAAAATAAAAGAAATGATACCAGATAGCAGTTGTGGCACATTTCTAATTTATAAATTACTAGTAAGTCATTACTGTGTTTGTCCTTCGTCCGTTCTTCATCCTCCAGTCTATAAACTGGGCTTGAAAGCCGTCTGCCGGATCAGAAGGTGGACTTAGAAAAAGGCCTCTTTCCACCAAAGGGGTGAGACGCCAGGAGACGAGCACAGGGGTCACGCAGTGGGGGGGCGTGGCATCGCGATGGAGCGCGGGCGGCAGGACGCCGACTGGCTGCAGCCCTGGACCGTGTTAGGAGGAGGTGTGAGGAGGTGCAGTGCTGCAGGCGTAGGGGGGGAAGGAGCAGGGGTATCCCCACCCCTTGTGCCCAGGGGGAGACCCTCAGAGGTATTGCTGGAGAAAGTAGAGCAGCATAATCTCATAATGCTCTCCTGACTCTGGGCACCGAATGCTGTGCCGCTCATTGGGGTAGATCTGCAAAACAAATCGGGGGAATAAAATGGGATCAATTGGTTGACAGTACAAATAATGTGTGTTACTGCTTACAATCTTGCAGCGCCTGTGATGGTCCATGACTGCCATTTCTCAAAAGAAAAAAAGAGGGAAAAAAAAAAAAACAATTTTTCATATTTAACGGGTTGGACGCATGCCCAGCTTCGAAGGTACAAAAAGCTGATACTGCGTGTTCTAAAACATGACCCAGACCGACAAGCAGAGCAGTGTCATGGAGCCAAGACCGCACACCCACGCATTCCTTTCCAGTGGCGTTACCTGATCTGACCCTGAATTCCAGCATCAGGCCAGTGCAGAGCAGATAAACACCTGCACTACAGGCAGCAGCCAGTAGCAGACTGCGGCGTAAACACTCAGAATGGAACTACACAGATATGCTCATTTCAAATCTACTGATCTTAAAAAATGCCATCTGTCAGTTTAAAGTCTGTTTGAATATAGCACTGTAAGTTACACTGCAGCACAGGAAGGAAAAGACACTTACACATTTTCCTTTTATTTATAAAAAGCAGTGAAACCTGCTGAGCTTCCTGGTGCAGATCACCAGATCCCAAGATCACCAGATCCCAAGATCACCAGAATGACTTTTTTATTCAGTGAAAAAGGAGAGAGATGCTCTACTGGCCTGGTCTAATAATGGATTATAACAAAGATTTGGGGCTGGTGCTTTTAGTTTGTGGTGGATGAGCCCCCCATGGAAAACAGCTGATCGTCCAAAGGAATCATCAGCGTTATTTCAGTGACACCTCCAGTGTTGCTAACTTTGCTGTCTGATATTTAAACTTCGCCAGTGTTCAATTTCAGCATCTTAACTATCTGTACATAACTATTTCATCTTCATAAAGACAACACGTAATGCAAAATAAGAAGGAAATACAGTGTTTGGAATTGCGAGAGAACATTGCGAACTCTGTTATGAGTATTAAAAAGAAAAAATCGTAATTGACATTTTACCCAGGATCCAGCGGCTCTATGACCAGTGCGCTGCATGCATTTTACCCAGGACCCAGCGGCTCTATGACCAGTGCGCGTGAGTAACATTGGTCATGCAGAATGTATCAGAGTAAAAACTCGTTATTTGGCATCAACACTGAATTGTAGCAAAATGATAGTAAAAGCTGCAACAACTTAATATCTTTAAATACAAATCCATAAAAAAAATTACTGCAGTACAGTGACAAAGTATTTGTCCTTTGTTACTGTACACAGACTTTCAGGCACATATTGTTAGAAGTTTCAGGGCCATAACAGAGGACAGAAAAGAGGACGAGTGCTTACCTGGAGCTGGTAAGGCTTCCCAGCACGGATTAGTTGTGAAATCAGGAAATTGGTGTGGAAAAAGTGCACATTTTCATCAAGAAATCCATGTAAAATTAGTAAACGATTGGGTCTAAAAAGAAAGGAAAATATTTTCTCTAAATCATATCATAATGTACCACAACACATCCATGCAAAGCGCCTTGGGGCGACTCTGTTGTGAAAGGCGCTATATAAAAATTGAATTGACATTAATAAAAAGTGCTACTTAATGAGAAAATGACAGAGGACTGACTCTCATTTCTGATTAGACTCCGGAGTGCAAAAAACAGGGGAATCTAAGCCTGATCTGCACATACGGGCATCGCAAGACTCTCACTTTAGGGCCAAAGACATTTTCAAACGCAGCTGTAAATCCCACCCTAATAAGTGATTTAAAGAACACCGGACACTTGCAGGGTCGACAAGGCAGGGATCACCTTCAAATGGGCCGGCTGCAGAGAGCGACACGGAAGACTCACTCGTTAGGAAGCTTGTCCACGTGCAGAGCCACGGAGCCGGCTTCGTAGCCCTGCTGGTTCTTCTGTGGCTCGCCCATGTAGCGCTCAGTGTAGCCAGTGTCATACGCCATCCAGACAGTCACGGGGGCACCTGCGACGGCCACCTGATCACAAGCACAGAGGGGGTGAGGCGGGCACGGGGGCACCTGCGACGGCCACCTGATCGCAAGCTTGGGTTCAGCGACGCAGCTGTCGCCTTAAGCAGGCAACAGCGACCCCTTGTGTCTATACCGAATTATAGCTACAACAACCACCTTAAGACCATAATACAGCTTTATCGGTCAGCATGTACTGAAATGATTACGCTGAATCATAAACACACCCTTGTCTTACCCACACAAAACCGTAACCAACCCACATGTCCCTCTAACTGCAAATAACACCACAGAGAAGAAGTAAGTTAGAGAGGGTGATGGGGGGGTTTGGTGGGTTGGGACAGGGGCTCCACGAGCATGGTGTTGGGGGGGGTTACATAGAAAACTTCCATAGCGATCGTAGCCTGACCTAGCCGGTCAGAAAAATAGGCGTCGCGAGTCTGGTTTCGTTAGCTTGGGGGTTA
>JABFEA020000036.1:903324-914143 GCA_019775915.2 Cyphomyrus plagiostoma | reverse complement strand
TTTGATGGGGTCAGGAGGAAGCGGGGCTCGAACCGGCAACCCTCTGGTTGCCGAACGATAGCACTGCCCTCTGCACCGCCAACTTCCCCAATTTATGACAGATTTGTAAGAATGACATGGCCACCTAGGACCGATATGTTCAAACCTGGAAAAAAACGCTTCTTTCATTGCTTCTGAGCAGAATAAACACACAGAAGTAAATATGCAATGATCAGAGTGCAGTCAAACACTTTCATATATTTCCCTGTTTCACACATGGCTATAGTTATAGATACACTGATACACACTGACAGGCAGCACCCAGCAAATCACACGCAGGGAAATGAGCCTTCAGCGTGCTTCTGCCAGCCAGCCCACCTTGATGACAGAAGGTGAGCCTTTGCTCCTCCCCTGACTCGATGTTGGCCACCCACAGGTCATTGCTGTTGATGAAGGCTATGAAGCTTGGATCCCCCGGACAGATTTTGGGGTCCATCCGAGTCCCTGAGCACTGAGTCTTTATCTCCACTGGCTTCATTGGGGATCCCTGCTAAATGACAAAAAGCAAATGTTGTGCATGAGGGCCAACTGTGGGTCACGACGTACGACGGTCAAAGACCGCCAGACACACCCAGCCAATCCTGCAGGAAAAGGTCACGATTCACTACTACCCTTTACTCACAATGAAGCCGTTATGTCCGCCATCACGACAGTAGAAAAGGCTGTTGCTGGCCTGGAAGAGGAAAAGCCCACTCTCTGCATGGTGGTCGTAGGACGTTATCCCAAAAACACCCAGCCTCTTCCTTTCTCGCAGAAGCTCTTCCTCTCTTGAATAGACACCATGATGCGGTGTGGCCTGGCAGGAAGAGGAAAGCCATCAGCATTCTGAGTAAACAAGCGCAAGGCTCTTACTGCTCAAGGGATGGACCAGGATATTTTTCAATGCTCTCGCCGCAACAAATTAATTCGCATCTTGGGTCATGTTATGCCAGTTTCTACTTCAGTAAACTGAGAAACCCATCAAAGCAAATTGTTTTCAACATAAATCCACTAACATCACTTTGCAGGACACTGCCAGTAAGGGCAGTGTGAGGTTTCAGCAGAGCGTCCATGGAGCCTGAAGACCTTCCTGCAAAGATGCTGGCTAGAGGCACAAGCTTTCCATTTTATAAGAATCCGTCTTTCCGTTGTCTGCGTTTCTTTGAGGCTGCCAGCCACGCCAAAATCTTTGCCACCAAGGCAATGAACAATCCAATCTTCTAATCCAATGCCATGATGACTCGCCTGGGAAGCCAGATTACCACCCCACCCCCCGCACACATTACAGAATTCAGCTTCTTTATCCACAAAAAGCACTGGCAATACCTATTATTTTTCATTTGGTATCAGAGGCTCTATGCAGTGAAGCACTCCTGCAGAAGAACATGCAGTGGCCACCGGCTGGAGGGAAGGGTAAGGCGTGCAGTGAAACTGTGAAGCTGGAAGACGCACCACCAGATCTGGATGGATCAGTCAACACGGTGCCATCAAAGGAGCTTCCCACAATGCTCATAAAAGGGTTACCTGAAAGTGATCCAGCATCTGTTTCCAGGACAGCACCAAGAGAGCCTCTTTCCTAATCTTCTTGGGAATTTCAGAGTAAAGTAGTGAATTTTCCCTGCTCCCATAGGGCATCCCTGAAGGCAACAAGAGACACACCCAATTAACACTAGCAGTTACCCAACTGCTTTCATGTTAATTCTAATTACCATTAACTAGCTCATATCAACCATAAGTTTACAGTCTTCAGCATTTCACTACATATAATGAACTACTTTTAGACCAACAAAAAATTGCTATAACCTAGAAGGTTCTGATTACATTTTCTCGGTTTAACATCTTTAATTTGTTACTCAACATTATTCAGTCAAGAGCTCAATTACTGCTACCATCCAGCTTGACAGGCCTACTCTAAAAATGGGGATAGAAATTAGCCCTGTTTACATTTATATATACATTTTAAAACAAACATTTTTCTTTGTACAAATAGAAAACATCAATGCAAACACCCGATATTGAAAGGAAATGGCATAATGAAAGGAGCCGCCGTGAGTACCGGGGTCAGACTGACCCCCAGCTACCCCTGGAAGGTCTGACGCCGGTCACTCTGTGCTGTGAATGCGGACGGACCAGCTCACCGAGGTAGTAGAGCCGATGAGAGTGGGGGCCCGACTCATCTCTCTTCTGTACAAACTGGAAGTCGTGCGGCGCCTTGTTGACGATCATCCCCGAGTACTTGCGGCTGCTGTGGATGATGTCCCGAAGGCCGTCCCATGAGTGCTTCTCCACAAAGAACTGGCTGGGGGCGTCCTCCATCTCCACCACCTCCGTGCTGTCTGAGAGCTCATCCACTGCGGTCATCCTGACAGCTGCCAAACTGAACACTCCAACGAAAGGAGATCAGGAGTAAGTCTCCTTCCATTCAATGGAGTAACTGTCTACTTGTGTGGTAAGAAGTAGGTGATACTGTGCTACCTTAAGATCAATGCTTCCAGGCCAATCTGTGGAATAAAACACATATCCCTGGATATTACTCCTGATAATAACAAGCATATCCCCCCAGAAAGTGATGATATCACCATACCTTTTCCGACTACCTTCAGTTTCGTCTTCGAGTTTAACCTTCTTTACTCTATGCATTAACCGGCCTACAAGCCTCAGCCAGATATGGTAACCTGCAAAAAACAGCAGCACAAGACCATTGGAACAGAGTTTGTCCCACAAAAGGTAGAGATATTGTGTACTGCACATTGCACACCTCGATGTTGACAGAAAATAACACTAAGTATTTTTTCATACCCTAGAAACACAAGTATTACAAACAAGTCTATCAATGGCATGTCTGCAAACAGTATCTCAACATCATTATCATTAACCCCATCCGGGCTGATCTGCCCTCACCACAAAGCAAACCTGTTTTAACGAAACGTTGACAAGATGCCTTCATATTCAAAGCACTCAAATGCTACTTTAACGCAAATCATTAAGCCCCTTGCTTCAAAGCAGCTCCGAATCGAGAACAAGAAATAACTCCCTTTAAGCACAATATGTTTCAGGATTTTGTACCAAGGAGATGCTCCTGAAGAAATTCCTCACCGAGTTATAATGGAGGGACAAACTCGTGGATAAGCTGTCTCCAGTGCAGTGGCCTGTACTACGAAGTGGGGTTACTGGCTTATCGGAGTAATACGTCGGATTTAAGGTAGTCTGGGCAAAATGTAAGTGAACGAAAATGAAGTCCATTTAAAGTGTGGTACCTTAAATCCGACAAGTTACCCCGATAAACCAGTAACCCCGCTTCATAGTACAGGCTACTCGTCTCAGTCCTTCTGTTTGACACACTTGTGTTGTATTACATACCCTGGGGCCCCACCCCAGAACATGCTGCAGGCATGAAGAATGATCTGCACTCCATACATTTCAACTTCAAATTCAACTTTTGCAGAAATTTCCACGGGCACACTGCCCTATTAGGTAAATTATACCACAGAGTGGCATTTACTAGATGCTAGATATGGAATATCTAATGAAATTCTATAAATCAGGGGTGATCAACTCCAGTCCTGGAGGGCCACAGCCCTGTGTAGCTTAGTTCCTCGTTACACCATAAATGTGGTAATTAGCACAAAGAGTTGAGTCAGGTGTGTTAAATGAGGGGAAACCCAAAAATGTGTAGGGCTGCAGTCCTCCAGGACTGGAGTTGGGCACCTCTGCAATAAATTAACATTTCACAAAAATTATTAACCCCAGATACAGGATTTAAGGGCAAAAATTTCCTGCTTATAAAAGCCGAGTAATACAGTAAAATTTGTGCTAAAGTGTGGCAATCAGCTAGTTGCAAAAATACATCAGTGAAAAAAAAAAAATGTGGCTCCAGTTAATGTCTCCAAAAAGAAACAGACAGCAGGCTGAGGGAGAATGTGTTCAGCAGTAGGGTGTCATCTGAGATCTCAGCGACACCCCCACCAAAAACAGCTGGCGGAACATGACAAAGGTTTTACATCTTTAGAGAAGCGAATGTCACAGTTCAGCTCTGCTTCCTTTAAATCACCAGTCAGACGTTCATATTGAATAAATAAGCTTTGAACAAGCCCTGAATTCTTAAGCTGTCACTCCAGACTCAGAAACCAGATTACCACATTAGCAGTCTATGGTGATGCTGCCTAGAGATCCCAGCTCCACTGACAGGGTGGGAAAGATGGGTGCCCCATTCAGGAGGGGAATCAAGTGAATTGTGCGGCCTCTGGAGCAAATGAAGAGGCAGAAGGCAGATGTTACTGTCTGATAGGCTGCACTACTCTTATGTTGCAGGAGAAGGATGACTATCATTAAGGAATTATTTTTCCATAATGGTATAAAATAAGGAACAATTCAAGATTTTTTTTTTATGAAATGTTAATATTGCAGTTGAAACACAACATCCTTGTGATGATTTTCTATTAATACAAGATGCGGTGTAATGTCACACATTTTTCGGTTCTTAAACCACGGTTGTCAGTTTAGCAAAAACTTGTTTTAGGTAATGTTTTATTAAAAGCCAAGCAGTGTTATAGAGCTGTTGTAAACCAAACAAAGGATAATTTGTCTGTCGATGTTTTAGTGATAAACACCGATACAGCCTTAAATATTTCTTAGCCTGAATCTGCTGGCAAACGTGCCTTAAATGTCACGGGAAACTAACTTGCAGGGCTGTTTTTGTCTTGCTCCGGTCTCCAACACTGGGATGATGTCGTTCCAGATGAGTTAGCATACTGGATGTGCTCACAGCCACATATGTTAGTATATGTGGTATATTCTCGGTATAACCTGCTTGGTGTTGGTGTAATTTATTATCGATAAATAACGGGGAAAGCTTCTCGCTCGCCGCTATGATTGCCTGTGACCAGCTAGTAGCCACAGTTAGCATGATGCGCTCCGTATCGAACACCTACTTACGAATTTAGGTTCCGCCCATGTCGGTAAGTACTCTTTTTTAATTAATCAAACAGCAAGTATACAGCATATAAACAGATGAAGTGTACAACAGACTACAGTAATAGTAACTGAAATCATTCGTTCAATTGCGCGTATCGAACCGAAAATGACGTAGGTAAACGGTACACGGCGAACACGTGTGCGGTTGCAGCCGCACTGCAAAACCTTACAGTTCAACAGTGCTGGTCATAATTGAGCTAAAGCGCAAACCAAAGCAAAGGACATATCCAGGACACATGATAACGTTTCATTGTGCTATATTAAACTACAACAACTTCAGGGGAAGGTACCAGAAGATAATTTTACAATGTTTTATACGTACGGTTTGAAGACTTATTAAAGCCACATTAGTGCCACAATTCACCTAAATTAAATAGATGTCATAACAATATGGCGTATTACTTTGCTTTAAAAAATATATTTCAGTAGTAATCACTTTAAAATAACCACAACTCGTTGACCATAAAATCCAAAGATAACATTTACGTACAAAACGTATAAAACATATTTAAAAGATGGGAAGCAGTTTCAGTCCAAGATCAGAAATAACCGTACCCCTACCCATAGTAAATGTTGTCATAAACAAAAGGAAATGTTTACATTCTGCTATTCTGACGTGTCATTACATACATTAACGTTAGAATATTTTATCCAACAACCAAGACGTAAGAATGCAGCTGTAGATTTATTTCAAATAACGGAAGGTCAGGTTGGTGTATCTGTTCTATATTCGTGACCGCCTCGGCTGATACAGCGCCAAAGGGACCCAAGCCGGCTGTTTCGTATCGGAGATCAGTAGGCCGACGGTCCAAAGCAAGCAACCCGGGTGTAAAAATGGGATACCGTTTACAGATAAATCAGCCCAAACTTTAAATATACATTGAAAGCAAAATAAATTTCTGTTCATGTTGACATGGCTGACATTCTGATTTTATTTACTTATATTCATTTCTTTCAACAAATCTAAACTTCGGTTTTGAAGACAGCTGCTCATTTCATTCTACTAACCTTATTTACGCTGTCACTTCAATGCTAGTGGCAATAATTAATGCTAGGATGTAATTCAACTAATGCTCATTTTCCTGTAAACATCGGTTTTTGATTCCGAGGGTCAACTTAAGGGGCGTTTTACGTAAAGCAAGCACATAAACTGCAAGCTACACTAACGTGTGGTTTACTCGTTAGAACATATTTGGAACAGCAGACATTAAAAACCAAACCAATGATAACAAAAGCCATAACATTAACAGGAAAAAAATTCAAGTCATTGTGAGTCCTTATGGGGTTTCATACAGCTAGCTAGCCACATAAAGTCTTACAGGTTTCAGAGTCCGTATCAATATGACTAACTGCTGCCTGGTTTATGAGGTACTTACAGATCCAGATCCTGCCCCTCTTTTCTCTCTGGCCACTTGTAAATCTTTTTACATTAAAAAGAATAGCGCTGGATGTTTAAGATGACGTCCATGGCCTAGTATACAGACAGAAGGAGTCAGTACAGCAAAAGCGGAAGCAGGGGCGGGAACAGCCAATCAATTACTATGGCCTTTGACCCGGAAGGAATACTGCAGGGTTCTCGTACGGGAAATAAAGTGTAATGAAAGGTAGTCAACAGTCTAGCTATGACCCTTTAAAAATAACGTAACATTGTCCAAAATAATCACTTCGGTTTTGAAAAATGAATAACGTAGCCGTATTTCTTCGTGCCTGAACAGACAAACTCGACATTTTTAAAATTCAGTGTGAAATTTAGTCTGCACAAGCCTAATTATGCTGGCCTTCAGCATTTACTGGGATGACTGGTTCAGTGTGATAAGGGTTCAATTTTTACTTCCACAGCCTTTGTAGAGTTTGCATATTCCGCAAAGGTGCCATTTCTATAATACCAGAACCAGTATTTGGAAAAAGGGCTTTTACGTACCATCTTAAGTTAAATTTGAAAAGCATCTCAAACTGGAAAAACTGAAAAGTGGTCTTGTAATAAATGATCTGGGATTTTTGTAGATTCAAAAATATTATGTAAAACTAAAGAATATGTAAATGGTAAACAGATAGTATGCTTTACAATTCCGGAGTGACAAGCTAAAAAGCAATTCCAACACTCTGTTCATTAATCCTAAATACTTAGTCAGTTTTATTGTTCCTGTGTTAATGAAAAGAAATGGACAAAAAATGCCAGACACCAATTGGATGTCCACTTTATTTATATGCCGTAAATTGTGACAATTACTTCAGAGGAATGAAGCGAGAGGAGTGAGTGGCTCCAATGCCAGGCCGGCCGTGCTTCACAGGCTTGTACGTGATGGAAAACTCCCCAAGGTAGTGGCCAATCATCTCCGGCTGCAAACAGATACATGTCAATCAGTACCCACCAAAATTCAGTCCATCACCAACCACTTTTAAGATACTAAAAATAAGCAATTCCTAATAAAGCTTTCTACAGGGAACAGCAGCTTACAGGCAAATACAATCTAGTTCAATAGTATTTCCATGGTAATGTGGTCATTTTATCAGTGTTACACTCATGTGTAAGATAAGTATCTTGTATGTTAATGTTTATTTGATCCACAGGAGAAATTCACATGACTTACTAACCAAAGAAAGAATCATTAAGACGGCACTGATTTACCAGAAGTTTCCAGCTATACTGTGATTTTACCATCCTTTTTCAAAAATTTATGACAGACTGGAAGCTCTATGGCAGGGGTGGGTGTCAAACTGCAGTACTGGGGGGGCACAGCCCTGTGTAGCGTAGTTCACTGCAGTCCTGGGGGGCCAGAACCCTGTGTAGCTTAGTTCTTTCGCCGTTTCACCACAAATGGTTTAGCTCAACAGCTGTGTGGTAATTAGCACAAGAAGTTGAATCAGGTGTGTTAAATGGGGGAAACCCAAAAATATGCAGGGCTCTGGCCCCCCAGGACTGGAGTCTGACACCTGTGCTCTATGGTATGTCTTAAAAATTATACTTCATGGGAATCATGTCCTGCCTGAATGGAGCCACAAACAAACACATTGGCAAGTTTCATGGACAGAGTGCAGCAACCCAGTAAAGCTATCCGGTGCTTTTTTCAATGGAGCGACATACATTCTAGCTTTGTAGTTAAACTGCAGTATGCGTTCCACCAGTGGTACTTGCAGTGCCCATGGTCTTTCTTGTGCCACTTGGTCGTTTGTTACTTGTTGACACCGGTTACTGTGACTTTTGTCACCCATGCAGTGTCTGGCTGCTTTGCTGTCGTATTACTTCACACGTGCCTTTTGTTCATAAGTGTTCCCAATACTACACTAATGAAAATAATTTCACACATCTAAATTTATGTGCCTACATAAATGTAGAGCCACTATATCACTTATACGACTTCTGAGTTAATGTCATACAACACACATGTATTAACCGTGGACCTCCCTAATTACAGCCTGAAATTCATTTTCACTTACAGTAAAGGTACTGGAGGAATCTGTATGCACCCAGGCTGCTACACAGTGATACGGCTCACCTTAATTTCCACCTGGTTGAAGGTCTTGCCGTTGTACACGCCAACCATGGAGCCCACCATCTCGGGCAGGATGACCATGTCTCTCAGGTGTGTCTTCACAACCTCGGGCTTCTCCATGGGAGGGGCCTCCTTCTTGGCCTTGCGCAGCCTCTTCAGCAGGGACTGCTGCTTGCGCCGCAAGCCACGGTTCAGCCTCCGCCGCTGACGGGCACAGTACAGCTGCATTAGCTGCTCACTGAGGAAGGTACACAGTTCACACACATCCATAAACAGGCAGCAGATACTTCTGCTTTTGTGAAAAGCAATTCAATAAACACAGAACAATTTTCTACCTCTTAAAACAAATGGACAGTGAATCTGATGACAATGTTACGTTCATATGTACTCTTTCCAAGGAATTGGAAATTCTGTCAATTCCAACAAACATAGATTCTAGCAAATCCATTCCTTAAAGGTCCTAAATACACAGATACTATTCACCTATTTTTGCCAATTGGTTTCTTGTTTAAGAACTATGGCAATGCTTTGAACTGACAGTATCCTCTACATTCCCATTGGCCAGTTCAGCACGCAAACGACCACTGACACTGTACACATCAGCAAGCAAATGCAAAAGTCATAATGATGCACCAGTAAAACATACGGATGCGCTAACAGAAAGTCACTTACTAGGACATGTCCAACAGCTGGTCCAAGTCGACACCTCTGTAGGTGAATTTCCTAAAGGTGCGCTTTTTCTTCTGTTCAACATCCGCCTGAAATGTTAACAAATAACTTAAAATGATGTTAAACAGCTTTTCAAAATCACTGGAGCAAGTACACAGCAGGTGAAGACCCCGATGAAACGACGAACAAGTCATCAGCCGTATCTGCACTTTTTCCGCACGACGTGAATCGGGCCGGTGTGGATGGCATTAGCTTGTATACAGCTGCTAACTATACGGCCATCCAAACGTACCAGGTCAGTTTGGGCAACGAAACAGGAAATACTTATTGCATTTGTACGCGTACAATGAAAATCTGTAGCTTCCATAATTATTCGTAAACTATTACCCTCATTAATAATTCCGGAGAGACAAACGCAACATTTACTCTTCCCACTGATAATGCCTAAGGCACTAGCAACCATTTGTCTTTCTATGCACATTAATGTTGACGTGTACTAAAAAGCCACATTTCCAAAACAGAGTCATTTTCATTCAGATTTTTAAAAAATACGTTAGATTTATATCTAGGGATACATAAAATTTACTAACCAGTTGGCAAACGTGATATTTGCAACCCTTAATTTAACTGCAAATCAATTAAATAATTATAGCAAACAAAAATATGCCTTTTACTAATATTCTTAAACTTTAACATTAATGTATTATGCTTAAACTGACGAAATGTAGGTCAAATTGGCATGATGGAAAGGGATTATAACTGCTTACACTCGGCTGAAAAAAAACATTGCACTCACCATCTTGCTAGGCTCTTGTCGGAAAAGGCAGATCTCGTTTTCACCCTCAGTAATATCGCGGGATTATTACGTAAGGGAGCGTTTGAGATTTACTTCCGGGTTCCACATATGGAAGTAACGAACGTGCATGCCCCTCGTCTGCATAAAAGAAAATAATTCTTTTTATGCTGACGAACATATGCCGAACGATGAATTCAACGGATAATTGGATGCTCACGAAAAAATGTTTGAAAAAGAATGTTATCACCCGCTATAAAAGCACATTATAAAATTAGTTGTAAAGATTCGGTTCAGGATACATTGGATTGCCTGGTTCTGAGGACAGGATTTCTTGCTTAGCTGGATATCTTGTCCAATTTAAGGTAGTCTGCGAAAAATGTAAGTCAATGAGATGAAGTCCATTTAAACCTTAAATCCAACAAGTTATCTGGCTAAGATAGAAATACTGACAGGCCCCTGGTCAAAGTTATTTTGGTAATTTTCATGTTTAAATTAACTTTATTATGTGGGTCTAGTCCTATCCAGCAGGGGCAGCCGCAGGAGTTTTAAGATAAGAGAAAAGGAGCATTGGAAATAAGATTGAGAGATGAGTCAAACTAACAAATATGCTAAATATTAAATTATACTCTTTAAATTTACATTTGGGAAAAAGCTCGAGAAAGATTTATGTTCGGAGTCCACTTGTGAGGGAATTTGAACTGCGTAGGTTACTGGAACAAAGAAACCAATACAACACAGTATAACAGGTGTAGCCCCCCGGAACATTTTCTCACACATAATGAAGATTTATTTAATAATAATAATAATACATTTTATTTATAGGCGCCTTTCTAGACACTCAAGGACACCGTACAGGGAATAAGACAGG
>JABFEA020000036.1:875222-893616 GCA_019775915.2 Cyphomyrus plagiostoma | reverse complement strand
CATACCAGGGTTTTGGGGAGCGGGGGAAGGAACATACCAGGGTTTTGGGGAGCGGGGGAAGGAACATACCAGGGTTTTGGGGAGCGGGGGAAGGAACATACCAGGGTTTAGGTGCATAATTTTGCTCCTCCTATTCTGCCATGTTTTAAGCCACTGTCAATCATTTCATCAATTGAATTAAAAGTGATACATGGTCTTAGGTGTAAATACTGTTTTTGCAGAACTGTAGATTTATAATTTCACAATTCAACGAAACACCTGACTGAAGCCAAAGGGACGTACCAGTCAGAGATGATTTGCAGATCTAAATGAATACTTTGTATAGATTTATGTAAATAGAAAACTGAAGAGATACTCATTTAACTTCTATTGAGAAAGTAGCCTGACATACTATGCGCAATGGATTATTAATTCTGTAACAAACCCTGAGCATGCATACGAAAGAAGGCAAGCGGAGAACCATTAATTATTAATAACATCATATGTTACAGTTGATTACAGCTTAGGGATGAGGGGGCATTCATAAAATCTGCTCCTGGCATTAAAGCACAATAATGCCAATCTTTGAGTTCAGATTCACCTCTATGCACAGTTCATAATTCAAATAAAAACTGGTTAATACACTGATGTAATTTATGAAAGTTAAGTGGTCGACACAGTATGAAGATTACCCAACTTAAGGTCACTTAATTGAGGTAAAAAAAAAATACTTTTTATCCATTTAACTTCTTAAAACAAATCTTTTGTAGAACTCAAACAATAAGTGACCTGGCAAAAAAATTAATATATGAAAAAAAGGAAAAATCAAAACAGTAAACCAGTCCTTCAGGATGCGTTTTATGTAACCCAGTTCCTGTTTGATAGACAGTGAAACAACCTCACTGATTTAATGTTTTACTTATACGAATCAAAGACAAAATATAAAATTTAGAATCCTAAAGGAGTGGTTCAATTAAGCCAAGCCTTGGGCGACTATAGAAGTTGTAAATGCAATATTTCAAAGGGGAAACCAGACAGACTGGAAAACCCAAAATTCTTCTCAATATATGTTATACTGATCATTTAAGTTCTATCTTCTACTGAATATTCCCTCCCTGTGTTTGGCAAACTATTTCACGTCTACCTTTATTAGAAGATCTTGCTATAGCAAAATGAGGATTGGAAGAAAGAGTAGATAGTAGAGTAGAAGCTGATGCAAAATATCAGCATGTGATGGTCAGGAGTCCCTTTGAAAGAAGCCTGATGCCTTATTAAGGCTCCAAGGTCACTGGTTGCCCCTAGAAATAGAAACGTCTGCAGAGGTGAGAACCGTCTCCAACTTTCCCCATCGCCCAAGCCTCAGTTTGGTCTGAAGGGTAAAATAAAACTACAACTACACACTTTTTTGCCCATGATGTCGTGAAAATGCATGTTGACAGCCTGGTCCACTGATTGTTCGGCCTCGAAAGTAATAAATCCAAAACCTAGCCAACGACCAAGAGTAAATCAAGGTAGCAAGGCGTTGTGACAAAACAAGATGAAGAACAGTATCGGAGGGGGCAGCCCAAGGGGTTCATCAAGGCCTGGAGGCACCTGGGGGTCAGATAATGTTGCAGACCTGCAGCACAACACAATCTGATAGGCCAGGACTGAAGGAGAACACAATCTGATTGGCCAGGACTGAAGGGCAACACTGGCACACATATGTTCCACCTTGTACATACAGAGCCTAGTTACCTATTGGGAACAAGGGCACTTTCTTGCTTGTTAAGAAGTGATGTAAGTTAGCACATTATTGCAAAAGCAACAGCTCCATATATGGCAGGATCAATAATGCTGAAAACCAAGGCAGAATTCAAAGAATTGGCTGATTAAATGCATTTAAAGCAGGGAAACAGCCAGAGGTTTTGCTCTGAGAGCAGACAAGACACACAAACATTATAGCGAGTATTTCCATGACTGTCCATGTGGGCACAGCCAGTCCCACCTTGATTTTCCCCTTGGTGTATTTGATTGCTTTACAGAAAATGCTGACAGCAGCCATTCTTAATGAACAACAAAAATGGTGAACAGAATTTTTTTTAATGCTCAGAGCTGTCTCCAAGCTTTCCCAGTGACTTTCTTCTTTTGGGCAAGCCAAGACAAGCTTAAAATGAAATTAAATACATTTTTATAAAGACACACAGATATAGGCCTTTTCAAGATTGAATTTAAATTTGTACAGCCACAGGT
The DNA here is from genome assembly GCA_019775915.2 of Cyphomyrus plagiostoma. NCBI lineage: Eukaryota > Metazoa > Chordata > Actinopteri > Osteoglossiformes > Mormyridae > Cyphomyrus > Cyphomyrus plagiostoma. Next base: position 891,405 of record JABFEA020000036.1, on the reverse strand, counting down.
GTTTGCAAACTCAACATCATGAGGGGTGTAACCATAGTTCTGTCTATTAAAGCAAGAGAACTTATAAGAAAAATCAAAATGCAGACGACGACATGGCAACATGAGAACAAGGGCTAAATAAAAGCTCACATCAAGCTTTAGAAATAAATATTAATACCATGTAAAGTGTCTGAACTCTTCACATTAGTTAAGCAGCTTCTAAAGCATTTCCTTACTACATTGCTTTTGCAAAGAACTGCCGTGCAGCACTTACTCCACAGGGGACCTGCAGCTGACCAGTAAAACTTCCCAGCAGCTGACTGATGTAAAGTCGATTAAAGAATGTTAAATATAGCTCAATGGGAAGGACACCATGCCAGGTTCATGGTGATCTTCTGGGGGCCCTTAAGGATCATTCTTCAGGAGCCAGGGGACAAAAGATTGTCTACATGGTGGGAAATTTCACATTAGATTAGAATTATTTTTCCCTTGTTCATTTTGAATCACTTCCATAGGAATAACCCTAAAACGCCACATTTCCCTTCATAGCTTCCAAGAGGACGAGCGAAAACGACCATCCAGGTCACAGCCGACAGGAAACCCACTTTACAAGTTTGAGGACGTACCGCAGCTCAGAAACAACTGAACTAGTTTCTTTCTGGTACAAGACCAGGAAAAGTAGGTTGTGACAACATCTTCACTTGGGGAGCTAACCTGATTTAAATTAAATGCTCTCTAGGAACCAAGGGAATTATGTGAAATCACTAATATCGGGAAAAGCGTGCTCCATCTGCCTGATCCAAAAAAAAAAGGTCTCCCTAAAAATATTTGCCCTCTGCACTTAAAATGTACATCTATATTTAGAGAAAGAAAACCTTTGGAATATGTATAAACCGGTAAAATTTAAATTGGTACGTCTAAATTATAGCTTGAAACTATTAAAAAAGCTAATTAAGTGCCTTGTGTTGGCAACAGAAGGTCAGAAAACGTATCATTTCAGTGTAAGAGAACTGTGTTTCCACCCCAAATGAGAAGCTAACTGGGCCATAGCATGTGTCCGAATTACAGCTGGCCTATACCTCTGTGGTGCAACGTGGTACAAAGAACCTAGAGGAGAAGAGACAAATCTTAAAAGACACTGTTAATCACATTCAAACAATTCACAGGGAGAGAGGACAGAAAAAGAAAGGAAGACAAGGGGCTTACTTACAGGAGCACTTAATCATTTACATATGGGAAAACACTTAAAATATCAGGTATTGCAAAGTCTTAATTAAAATAAAACTTAATGTGAAAAATGAGCTTTCATTATGAGAAAATTAACAATAGAAATCAAAGAGAGCACATGGATTCTAACACTGCATTACAAAGAGTCAGATGACAAACTATTTTCCTGCCCAAAGAGTTTGTAGCAAATTAAACAACAAGAAAGAAGCGCTCTGTTGTCAAGGGGAACTGCTGCTACACACCGGCACTCTGCAGGAAAGGCCCCAAGAACAATCCCGGTTAACCTTTCATCCAAAGTGTATATCAGGGAATCTGAATTTACAGATTTTTGTCGGTTTGCAACAAAATGGCATTAAATACTACACAAATTCCCAGTTAAATTTGGAGTGCTGTACCAATACCCTTTATGCTACTATGTGTTGGACAGCCTTGCTACATTGATTGTACCAAGAATCCTTTTACAATCAATTCAACATCTGTTAATATAAAGGAATGCATTTAAATTATATACGCCAATTAATTCAAGCAAGTGTTTTAAAATACTAATTAGTCAGCATAATAATATAGCTCAATCTTGCTAACAGGCGATACAGTTCAAATTAAATTGAAAATAATGAAGGACAATTTTAGAAGCCATTACTTTATTATTTAAGCATCGGGGACAGTACGAGAATGTGCCTGGAAGCAACGCATGCAACACAGTGAGCAGATACAGACGGTGGGATGCATACGCGATCCTGCTGACGACACGCCTTACCATGTGACTTCCTCCGTGAAGGAGGAAGGGAATGCACAGTGTAAGCGCCAGCAGCATCCCAGAGCCATCAAAGTGAGCGAACTGTGGGCATGTCGCGTCCCAAGAGCGCGCACGCACACACCGGGCACACAGACAGAGGATGGGCGTCGGATACGCGGCTCCTCTTTGGGTCAGAATAGTTTGTCATGAGATTGCAGAGGGAGGTTATGGGAGAAAAAGTGGATCAGCTTTTACCTCGAGGCCTTTGTTTCTCCGCGTCATAGATCATTACTACTTCTGTAACCTAAAAACCAGGCAAAAAAAACAAGAGGGTAAGAATGATATAGATTGGCAGGTGTGATGCATTATAAGGTGGGCATAAGCAGTCCTTTGATGCAATCATTTTAACATTTGTGCTGCACTGCCTTTAAGTCGAATGTTAACGACTCACCACTCCAAATCTACTGAAATAGTCCCTGAGTTCAGGTTCACCACAGTTGTGAGGAATTCCACCCACAAAGATTTTCTTAGATTTATTGCTGTCAGCTTTGCTACCTTTCTGCAAAAAAAAACACACACAAACACACACCAATAAATAAAATACATTATCAAAAAACCATGTTTTTATTTTTATTTTTAAGTACAGCTCTAAGGTGTCCTGGCCAAAAGCAAACATGTAACCATGACCCGAAATCACATTTACGTTTCCTACAGAGCTTTGTAAAACTGCAACTTAAGTACTATGCAATTCCAGACAAAATTATCCCCAGACAGTGATTTGTAGTTACATTTAAAAAAAACTTAACGATTTATGGATGGCTGTTCAATTAAACAACTGATTCTTAAAACTACTTAATAATTGGGTTGAAGCACTTAAATAAAAGTATCTGTAAAATGTCCTACCAGTCTACCCAAAGTGATTTGCCCTCAGATATTTTAATACAAATACATATTAAAATCACTGGCTTTGAAGCAGAGTGGGTAGCACCCTGGTTCCCAAGTGCTCACGTCACCAAACAAACTTCAAAAATCAAACTTTTACCTTGCATGTGTAGTTAATCATTCCACAGATTCCGCTAGTCTCACAATTTAAGAGAACAACCAACCTGCCACTTACATTAGTTACGGAGTAAATCATCAGTTCCACAAGACACTACTGCATCTATCATATTTAAGATTTAATAAAATTTTGATAATTTTTTTTGAAGATCTTATAAAATCCCCATCAATGACTTTAATTGAGAAAGGAATGAATTTCCTTTAAAAAAAATCACTATCATTAAATTAAGAGGGGGATCATTATCAATTTGTCTAGCCGGAACTTATTTTATTACGTCCAATTCTACCCCTGAGAAGCACACAAATAAAAAGCACATCCGAGTTAAATCACAATGACGGCATCATAGTTCATATTTCTATGGACAGGATCATTCCAGCTTGCGCTTTTCAGTAAGACAAGCAGAAGGACGGGTGCAGAACACCTTACCCAGCCGTCCTTCGAGCGGGGCTTTTCGGGTTGCATTCCTCGAGGGGTGCATGGCTTTGGGTCAATCTGACGGCAAAACAGCAGCATCTTTAGCAGCCAGGTGATGGCAGTCACAGTCCTGCCCACTTTAACAGACTACATGACAGTTTGCTTCCTCCAGGTCTGATGTCCAGGCCCCATACTCACATTTCTGCCATCCAGGTTATGAGGCTTCGTCTCCAGCACTGTCCGCACGCAGTTTGGGTCCTTAAACTTGACAAACCCAAAACCCCGTGACTGATTTGTAGTTTTGTCTTTCATTATGACACAGTCAACTACTTCCCCATACTGAGAGAAATAGTTCCGTAATGTCTCTGGTAGGGAAAAGGACATATAGGTTAGTGGATGATGATGCGTTGCCAGGCGTGACAAAAAGCCTGACATCTAGAGTGTGCGTTTAGATTTTGAAGACAATTTATTGCAAACACACAGTGTTATTAGATTTTTTTAACTGCCTTCTTTATGGTGCAAGATCCCATGAACACAACTGATCTACAGATCTTTTCAGTTTCTTAGAGGAATACCACCCCGCTTCTGTAGGTGACATTGTGTATGAACATATTATCAGATCACTTAGTAAATGCTGTCCTAGTTTGGTCTGTGTAATATAAGTCCCACTGCATGACTCTGAGTGTTCCAGATATTTCAATGAGGCAGCATTAAGAATCTGAACAGCTTTCATTCATTCAAATAGAAGCTATAACCTGTGGTTCAGCAAGTGTAAAGTATCTGTCATTCTGAAGAAATTTTCCTGATAAACCACAGCTTATGCCAAATGTGTTTAATAAAGATTTGTTTATTCTTCCTGTTTTTTTGATGCAGGATGACATCTGCAGAGATTATAAAAAACTACTGACTGATGAACAGCAAAAATCCATAGTAAGACGTTAACTTTGCTGGATAGCTCTCAATTAGAAGCTTCATGAGGCCTCAATAGCGCGTTAGCAACAACATAAACATGCAGGAAGACAAAAACAACAGATTTAAGATGGTAACTGGTTACCAAGACAAGGAAACAAAAAGCATCTGTACCTTCTTAAAAACCCTAATTTTGCCAAATTGTAAAATGAGCAAAGGGTACTGAGCAAATAACATGAACAGAAGTAAAAACTGTTAAATGTGTAACATAAACCATGAGCTACCACAGCAGGTGGAGAAAAGTGCAACAAAGGCTCAAGATTTTTTGAGAAGTTTCATTTGCAGCTAATGCAGATCTCTATTCCAATAGTTGTCTTCTTGCTAGGCAAAGATTGTTCCACATAAGCCCAACATATGTTGTTCATTTGACTCCCAAAGACTCACTAATAGTAAAATCTAGACATTTGATGATTTGAGGTTCTTTTTTTTTTTTTTTTTTTTTTAAAGTGACAAATCGAAATGTATATGGCGAACTTACCCTGTGTGGTACTCCAGTCCAATCCACCCACAAAGAGCTTCCTAAAAAAGAGAAATGATCAGCAAACAGTAAAGCATTTTCACCTTGCTGACATGTTCCATAGTAAGAAGACCTTACTATATATCATATGACATTCAGGAGCAGGTAAGGACAGGCCTGAAAAATGACAACATTAAGTTGAGGTGGGGGGGGGGGGTCATAGCAATTTATCTAGCTGATACCTCTTGGACTAACGTTAAGATAATTTTATTACGTCCGATTCTATCCCTGAGAAGCACACAATTAAAAAGCACAACCCGGCTATCTCAAAATGACTACAGGATAATGCATATTTCTATACAAAAAAAATCATTTTACGTTACAGTGATGTGTCTGAACACTTGAGCCACTGGTATGCAATGTATCCTCAGTTTCTTGCAATGAAATGATCAATTTGGTAGACACCAATACATGCACAGTGTGTCCTTCAGTGAGTGTTACATTAAATTATATTATGATGCTACTGCATTCTTCTGCAGTAAATTTGTCCTAAGTGTCGAACAGCTGAAAGTCACCAAATTCTTTGCAACATTTACATAACTCTAGTTTTGGATTATATGCTTTACCAATGTCATACCTAGAATCGGTGAATATAAAAAGCCTAGGGGCCGGGTTTATTATTAGTTTCCAATCCTGGTTTTGGGAATAAACTTGTGATGCTTTTCTGCCATTAAAACCTTGATTTCATTTTTTTCTTTAGTACTAGTCTGGCATTTCAGGTACCCCAAGACACTAGTGGTTTACTGTTTTTGCTGATCTCCACCATGTATCTGTAGGTCGAAAAATGATTATATTGTTACTACAACCTAAACGGTTAAAACTGAAAGTAAACCGATGCGGCTTTACAGCTAAAGACAAAAAAACATGCAAAAAACTATATTTAACCACTAAATTTTGGTTTTAATTCGCCGACAGGAAAAGATCCAAAAGCATTAAAAACATTTATGCTGAGCAAAATGTGTTTACCTGCTCAATAGTATTCTCGCACAAAGACATCCCGTCTTTGGCTCAACAGAAGTCCTATTAAGACACGTGTCCAGTATTAACTAATTACGTATGCAAAGTGTATAAAACAATGAAAAGTATTTCATTGTTTGGCTCGTGTAAATGTTTATTTTCTTCACACAACCCCCCTCCTCCTCCCTAGGTGGATTTTAAGTGCTCGATTTATCGCTCGCCGGCTGCCTGTCGATACTCTCCACAGCTAACGTCAGCGCCGCCAGCATCAGCCTGCTCATCTTAGATAGCTCGGTTAAAAAACACAGTTTAAGAGCAAGAAAGTCCGGTATTCCAATTAGGCTATGTGGCTTCGGGATTAAGAACTAGTCAGTTGGACGGGGACGTTGCGAAACGCTGCCGAGCTGCAGTCGCGTGAAGCGCTGTCACCTGAAATATCTGGCAGCTAAAAGCGAACATCAGTCGACATTACCGTGAGCACGGTCCCTCCAACAAACTTAAACTAGTTTGACTTATTACCCTTTAGCGAAAAGCCGGCGGCTGGCCGCAGTAATGTCAACCATCACCCGGATAGGGGTAATTTCTCGGAGGTTTGCCGGACTAAAGACTCAAGGTTGACTGGAGTCGAAACGAAACAAACACTGCCAAGTCAAACCATGAATGCGAGAAACAATGACAGGGGTGACAACAGCGACAAAAAGTCGAAGGCAAGCCGGCACGTCTGCTCAGCCCCCGGGGATGATGTTATAGCTCCTCGCATTTGATCTTCTGCAGGGGAACATTAGCACTTCGGCGGCGCTAGCTGCACTGTTTAACGCCCGAGAGTGCCTAAGTTACCACGACGGGCTTCACATCGCTACTTTGACATTGGGGGATACATGAAAAAAAGAAAACAAGTTCAGTACAAAAAGAAATATATCAAAACCGAAAACGAAAACTTTCCACTAGGGTTCATGTGGTAGACAACCTTTAGACAGCAGACCTGACAGAATCGGTCGTTTTCGGTGGTGTTTTTTAACCTTCCTCGCCACCTACAGGATCCCTCGTCCCAGGAAACTGAGAGGTCCCTGCGCAGGCCGGCTGCTAGTTAGTTAGCAGAGAGCTAACAGCATCAGTATTAGATGAGCTGTCAAAGCACCCATGCATACGGCTATAAAGGCAGCTACACACACAACCGCAAACGTGCACCGTGTAGCCGTATGCTTCACCTACACGCCTTCACAAGCACGATTAAAACCCACACTCCCGAGTGCGCTCCTTCACCTTACCCGATCTCATCTCCGGCTAAATTGTTGTTCATTTCTGCTTGGCGGTGCAACTGATAGTGACACGACCACCGGTCCGCTCTAGCGAAGTGTTAACTCTCTCTAACTACACCGGGAAGGTCACTCCGCTCCAGGTTCAAACTGAATCTGCGCAACAGCGACGCGATTGCCACGGGGTCCCCTCTGCAGGGGGCAGAAGTTAGATATATAAATAAATTATGCGAACGTGCCGGAGGTGCTTCATGGGAATTGTAGTTTCACTCATAGCTGAATAAGTCGCTACTTTCGTTTGTCGGATTTGTGCATAGTTTTATTTTACTTTTTGACCCCCCTCGTTCGCCTATTTGTCACTTACTATGTGAACTCCACTACGGGGTGGCAGTGTGTTTAATATTGAACCTAAAATACATTGTACTGGCATTGGTCAGGTACAACCTGTCTTCAAACCATGTAAACAATTTCGGCATTATGGTTGGAGATTTGTTAAACCACACATTTAACCACCATATTGTTATTTGGAAATCGACATTTCAATGGCCGTTTCTTGCATATCGTATGTTACACTCGTATTTGACATTGCTCCCGACAATTGTTTTTTAAAAAAAACATTTTAGATAATTTCATCTGTCACATGTGTTTCGTTGAATACATAGGCCATTTAATGGGTATGTATACAATACGAGAGAATTAAGTATTCGATTCGTGGAAAGGGAACAGGATGTGACACACGCTTATTTCAAAATTGGCACGCTTAGAAAAATGTTAATGTCATTGCACAGTACTCTACCACATTTGTATTTCGACATACAGTTGCGATTGATAGATCAAATTTATGAAATACAAATGACACAAATACTATGAGATATTGCACACTTGCACTTTTTATGGAGAGCTAACAAGAACTGACGAATATTGTTTTTGTTATGACTGCCAAACTATATCCCCAAACAGCGGAAAACATGTTTCAAACTTAAATTAATAAATAAAAAAATACAAAAAAGTATAGGTCTACATATTCTGAAGTCACAGTTGACTAAACGTGCACTTTATTAAATCTAGGAATAGTTAAGGAGTAGCACATCAAAGGTTTTTAATACTCCACCATAGCTCATGTAATATTTTAATAATTTCTCTTTGCTATAGGTTCTAAATTGATGTCTGGTTTCTGCTGATTGCACCTGAATCTATGATTCCAAAATTATATTACAAAACAAATGTTCTTTGTGATAATCATACAGGACGACACAGAAAACCCAGTGAGTGTCTCCTTGGCCCTTACAGTGGCTTAGATAGTTCAACCAGCAGCAGTTTATCCTATTTTGGTTACTCAGTACAACTCATAAACATCAGACAGAACTCAGAACTCAGTGAACTCAGTCCAGTGGAACTGCCTGGCAGGAATGTGGAGGTGTGGCGTCTTCCTGCTTCCTACACACTGTTAATCAGGTTATATTAGAGTTATTTCTGTCATTCCATACCTCATGCATTTACGATTCTACATTTACCCAAATCTGCATTCATTTTTTTGGTTTACAAGCAAAAAATATTATTGTGTAATGTTACTGGGTATAGTTGCATAAAACCAAAATCTTTTCTTCTTTTGTCTTTTTTCTGCAGATTGGAGGGAGTTCTGTTAAATTAAAACAACAACTATGTGATGCAATACGTGAACATCTTCATACTTCAGCCAGTGGGATCAAGTCAGACTACTTTCCCTAATCTTATTTCAGAATCCAACGCAGTTACTTAAATGGCCTGAGTCACCTGCTATAATGCTGGTAATACTGTTAGAAAAGGTGAACTGGGCACTATACATAGTACCCATTCATCTACAAACAAGCTCTGCTCAACCATTTGCAAGTTATGACCAAGTTCCCTTTACAGAGGAAAAATACCAGATTATCTAATCAGCTTCCTGGCACAGGATGATTCAGAATAAAGGTGACTTAACGTTTTAGGAGAACATCAAAACATAGATTAAAAACACCCACACAGTCAGTAATACAAAAGCATTTGTTTTCTTAATTTGGCAATGTAAAAATGGATTAATAAAGACAATGTGTTTTGTTTCAAAGTGTTCTGGTACAAAAACAGCTATCTGAGCCCAGAAAACTGCTTTTCATATATTATTTAAAAAGACATTATAACTAAATAATATGCCTAATATGGGACACTGTTTAATTACACTCTAAAGGAGGTAACCATGACTTCTCAGACTCTCATCAGAAACTCCGCAATGGCAGACCAGCTCATAAATACAGGGTTTCTGAGTTTAATTTAACTGGGGGAATTGGGAAAATATATTCATATATGTCTAATATAAAAACAACTATTATTATTTAATGATTCACTGAACAATAGAAGTTTAAGTCACAATACTCTAGTTCTCATATATGCTGAAGCATCCATTGACATCCGGCTGGCTGTACCGTTTTGTCGAGTTACTCATTTATTGATATATTTCTGTATACCCCGCCAAAATAAATGTTTTACGTGTCTTGAAATTCTTTGTTAACGCTCTCATTACCTTCCTTATTCATTTTTTCCACTGAAATTCTATTTCAACCAGCGTCACTATGCTAAACAGCCTTATGCCCATAATCTGGCGGATTGGTGAGTGACGGCAGTGGTTTAATACCAAATTATAACAGTATAAACAGCGTCCTCTTATGGGGCTCTTTGGAAACTCACGAATTATCACTGGCAACTTTTGAATTTGGTGCCGACAGGATACGGATTATGTGCTGCGTGATTATGTGCTTTGTAGCCTGCTGTTGGGATAGTAATTAAAATATAATATAATATAATAATATTCTTTTGAATGAGAAACCAAACTGAAGCTGGAATCACATACACGTGCTGCTTGTGTATGTATTTGAAACTTTACCGCTAAAGGAACCATTTCTCTATGTAACAGGCTCTGTAACTTAGTTATTGACTCAAGTACGATAAGAAAACTTGCTTGGTCTTAAAGTGCACGTCCTTTCGTTTCAAAATGTTGACCTGGCGTTAATCGGGCGCAAGTACTTCTAAAAATATTAATATTTCAACGGCAGTATAATATCATTCACTGTGATGTATGTTAAACGGACATGTAGCAGTTTTTCGTTGTAAGTGGCAGCATTCCCTGTACCCGCGTGGCCCTTACTCCACCACAACTTTAGGAATCCGAAGGTGGAGCTAAGCGACATGTGGAAAAACACGTGTGCGACAAACTGTTGCCGTCACGCGTTCTCTCTTAACTAAGAAGAATTATCAATTGGTTGAAGCATACTTTATTTACTTTAGTAAAGGTTCTTGCAAGATCAGCACTTCTGCTGACTTATAAATTGTTGCGGCCTTTGAACGGTCCTTCGTTCGGTGCTCCGAGCTGCAAACGCGTTTCCTTTCATTCGTCTTCGTATCTTTTTGCTTTGGCCTTTTCGAAGCAGCTTAATTTATTTTCGGTCGGTTTAACAATGACTACAGCACAGCCCATATTTTCCAAGGGAGAGAACTGCAAGCCGGTTTGGACAGAAGCGAATGCTGACTACAATGAGACCGACACTCACCTCGAGATTATGGGCAAACCCGTGATGGAGCGCTGGGAGACTCCGTACATGCACGAGCTGGCCACTGTGGCCGCTTCCAAAGGTACTCTTACAGATTGCACACAGTTAAATTACATGCCGATAGATAATTGAAACTGACCCTCGCAATATTTTTCCTTTATCTGTCTGTCATACTTTAAAGCCTTTTAGGATGTATACGGCAAAGAGAAGAGCTCAGCAGTAATTTGAAACACGGCAAATTGTAGTAGTAAGCAACAAATGAAATAGGCTCATTTTGTAAAAAAAAAAGAGGTGTGAAATCTTCCAGCGTCTGGTTGACTTCCATAACTGTTTTAGAATTAGGATGAAATATGTTACCATCTTATTCCAACGTCAGATCAATAGATCAATAAATGTGCTCAGAGTAGCAGTGAATAATTTGGGCAGCGCTGAAAATTACCAGGTGGGGGTGTGGTTATTTCGGATTATAGATAATCTATATGATATTTGATCCCCTAGTCTATAGTTCAACGAATGTATAGATAACAGGTCGTTTGAATTGAAAGTCTGCATACCGTTAGATAAGTGCTGTTACTGCTGAGTATTAATTATTAGTTACAACATGGTCGTATAATATCTGTTTTTAAAGACGCATTTGAAGTGACAGTTTCTATAGGGTAATACGTTAATGCTAATACTCAAGTCTCTGAAGTAGGTTTAGTGCATTTAGTGACCTCGGGTATAAAGTTCTGCAGTAAGATTGACTGCGGCAGACATTTATGGGCAGGGTACTCCTTCCAGCTCGGTCTATATTTACACCTCACTGTAAGGCTACTCTGTGGCATTCCGTGGTCTAGTTAATCAAATGCTACAACCTGTTCCTTCCCCACTGGTATTACACTATCAGTCATAAATGCTCTACAGACCTCTTAGTTTTGTTTAGATGTTATTGTGAACGAACAATTTCAGAATGTGCAGAAGCAAAAACGTGCCAATCAATCCAATGAAAAGCACATGGGGTTCATATTTCATAAACATTGGAATGCAGAGAATGCCGTTTTAATTTCGTCACCCAGGTGGCCGGGTTCTTGAGATCGGTTTCGGCATGGCCATCGCCGCCACTAAAATAGAGTCCTTCCCCATCGAGGAACACTGGATCATAGAGTGCAATGATGGTGTTTTCCAGAGACTGCAGCAGTGGGCGAGGGAGCAGCCACACAAGGTGAGCGTGCTTAGGGTCGCACCACGGTGTGACCGCCAGCAGATGTTACTCTGTAGAAAATCTCATCTATTTTGCAGGCGCAAAGGTGGCTCACACTGTCACCTCCCGTCCCGGAGTTCAATCCCACTCCTGCCATGTACAGAGTTCGCATATTATCCCCTCATCATATACGTTTGCCCCGGTGCTTCAGAAACAAAGTTAGGCAAATGGGTCTCTCTACATTAGAGCTGCAAATATTTGGAACTCTGTCCCCAGCAGTGTCAGGCGAAGTTTACATTTTACCCATTTTAAATCACAACTGAAACTGTGGCTAAAATCAAGACAGTCATGTGACCATTAAGGTTAAACATAGTGCCCTTGTATGTGTTGTTCAGTCTGATGTTTATCTATTGGACACTGCAGTTCTAACACTGCTGTACATTATTTTGTAAAATTAGCCTTTCGTAGTAGTACCTGCTCTAGCTAACTGTGGGACAGTTACTAACTGTCCATTGTCCCTGTTAAATAAATGAGATGAGATAAATTGCCAGTTGTATGTGTGGGTACATGGCCTGTGGGAAGATGGACGGATGGATTTATTTTCTGGATGTTTAGGTTGTTCCTCTAAAAGGCCTCTGGGAGGACGTGGTCCCCACACTGCCTGATGGGCACTTTGATGGTGAGAACAGTTTACAGGAAAATCAAACATTCATATCAGAGCTTTACCATATTACTGTTCTGCTATTATTAAATAAACTAATAATTTCCTACCTGCTTAAATACAGGCATTCTCTACGATACCTATCCACTATCTGAAGAAACCTGGCACACTCACCAATTCAACTTCATCAAGGTAAGTCATTAAACATGGATAATTCACACAGCATCGTTATTATAATCATTATTTAGCTGCTTTGATGAAACTATGGAGAGTTTTGTAAAGCTTACCCATTAATAGAGTTGGATATTTTTGTGTAGCATTCCAGGCTAAGTGTCCAGTAATACTGTGGCATTGCGAGGCAGAGTGACCTTCATATCCAAAGACTGCCCTCACCTGCATGCTAAGCAGTGACGCAAACTTGCCTTCTGGTAGTATCATAATGAAACAATGTGACTTTCAGTCCCATGTGTAATAATGTAACAACTGATATCCGGAATTTTAAGTTTTGTTTTTTAAACACTTTTCTGAATCTAATCAGGTTACTTGCATGAAGTGGCACCTGCAGGCAGAAATAATGAAATAAAAAGATAAAGGTATTTTAAATATCCCTCCAAGCATTTAGGGATATTAGCATTTTTAGCAGACACACCCTCTGTAGTTGAACTGTAATTTGTAAGAAATACCCCCAGTCTAATATAAAAAGATGGTCTTTGTAGAAGACCATTATGCGAACACAGTATCCATTAAACACCCTGCAGATTTTACACTTAAGACAATAATACTTGAGTAATATTTAATATCATATGCTGTAGGTAATGACATTAAGCTTACCTGTATATTTGTGGCAGCTCAAAGCTCATCAAATTACTTTTTTGGCATAGTCTGCTTTGTGATTTGCTACAAGAAAGCAAAACGTCTCTCAGGAAGTTAAATGTTCGCTTCTGTAATTTACAATGAAGGTTTTCTACAGCATAACACCCTGAGGGATGAGACACAGTAACTGTATGAGGACAGCACCGTGATACACCCAGTAATCCCAAGAGATTCATGCTGCATGCAGCAGCTGCTTGGAGTCCGTGAGGATCTCTGCAGCTTTTCAGACCCCCGGGCCGCTGGGGAGCCGCTCACTCTCATTCCAGACAATTCAGGATCACCTTTGCATTTCCAGAAACTCCAAAATCACTCCTTAACTGTTCATTAATAAATGCATGTCCTAAACCACTCGTCTTCTAAGAAACTAGAATAAATTCTGCTTGCAACGTGACACTTTGTCACACGCTTCCATAGTAGGATCTAAGTGATTGTCAATTTTTGCCTAAACAAAGACGACTGTCTTTTTAGTCGCATGCCTACAGACTGCTGAAGCCTGGCGGTGTCCTCACATACTGCAACCTGACATCCTGGGGGGAGCTGCTGAAGAGTAAACACAGCAACATCGACACCATGTTCCAGGTGCGTCGCTAAGCAACCGGCCCGTGCCTCACGTCTTACCGCACACCGTGTGTCACAGCCTGAGGCCAACAAGAGCGCTGTGCTACTCCTCTGCTTTCAGGAGACCCAGGTGCCTCACCTGGTCGAGGCAGGCTTCAAGCGAGAGAAGATCAGCACCACACTGCTGGATATTGTCCCTCCAGCCGAGTGCAAATACTATGACTTCCACAAGATGATCACTCCGACGGTGCTCAAAGACTGATATGGTGGCAGCTGCCACCATCCTCGGCCAAGTCACCTGCTCCCTGTTTCCTTTTCACCACATAGTCTTTAATGAAAAGATTTCTTGACGAACACTAATATATGGAGCTATAGCAAGACAAAAAAAGTCTCCTTTGGCATTAAAATACAAAATCATGGAGTTAAAATAATTTTTAAATTACTTACTGTATATTAATTAAAGCTGTATAATTTGTTACATTCTTCCACCCAATAAATTATGTGCAAAGTGGTTCCTGGATCAACTTCAAACATCTGACATTTCAGTGGGATGCTTTAGCAAGTCTGACGCCACTGAAGCACACATCACATTTATCACTTTGAATATAATAATACGAACAAAATACGATTCATATTTCAAAAATTTCCAGCAAAACATAATTCCAGAAACATGTGAATCACTTGGGAAAGTGTAAGAAATGGCAAAAGTGCCAAATGATGATAAAATGAATTTTGTTTTGCCAGACAGTCCGGTTCAGCTACCTGCCAGTGCTGAATGTCACTTTCAGTCCAGGAGTTCAGGGTTTCCCCCCCAGGTCCGCAGGGACCCCCCAAGACCAGGGCTGCCCAATCCTACTCCTGGAGAACTACCACCCTGCAGAGCTTAGGTACAGCCCTAATTTAAACATACCTGATACAGACAATCAGGCCCTCAGTATGAGAACCAGCTCACAGCTGACTCTTATTCTGAGATATAACCGAGGGACCTGATTATCTGTATTAGGTGTGTTAAATTAGGGCTATACCTAAGCTCTGCAGGGTGGTAGTTCTCCAGGAGCAAGATTGGGCAGCCTTGTCCCAGAAGGTCCACGTTTTTGCTCCCTCCCAGACAGTCCACGTTTTTGCTCCCTCCAAGACGGTCCACGTTTTTGCTCCCTCCCAGAAGGTCCACGTTTTTGCTCCCTCCCAGACGGTCCACGTTTTTGCTCCCTCCCAGACGGTCCACGTTTTGTTGCAAAGACATGGTTGTCTGGGGGTCCTGAAGTCCGGTTTCAGAAACATTTCTGTAGCTGCCATGCCTCTTGGATTTGTTTTTGTGAAGAAAACCCCCCAGTAAGTTCTTCCCATGCTGGCAGCAGAAGTGGTGTCAATTTACGGGAATAACAAAACGAGGACACAATGTACAAGATTAATTTATTCCCATCACAGGTAAAGGCAGCACCTCTACAGGATCTACAGAGAGTCACCTGTCAGCCAGATTTACAAACCAGGAACAGGTGTATTAAGCAAGAAAAGCAGATGGTGGCTTTACTTGCGATACCAAATCCTCAGCCTTTTCTCACGCTTTATCTTCTTCTGCAGCTGCAGAGTGCCGTAGAGCAGCGCTTCCGCAGTGGGGGGGCAGCCTAGGCGCAGGCGAGACAAAGGAACCTTTTTAAAAGAAATAGCTTTCTTCCCCCTTCCTTTTACTAAATAGATAATACATTTCTTATACATGGAAGTAAATGAAATGAGCAAGTAACAAAGCAAGTTTGGTTTATTTAGGTATGCTTATGGGAATAAGGGTTTTATATTCTTAAGAGAACAGCCTTTTGTTGATAAAAATACAGGAAGCTGTGTAACAGCTGCAGGCCATTTTAAATCACAGCTGGTCTTTTTTTTGATACAGAGTTTCACTGAAAAGCACTGGATAGAAACAGAGCTGGTGAGCACCTGGAACGTAAATGTCGACGGGAACAACGCGGTCACAGCCTCGCACCACAGCGTAGGAATAGTGGTAATACCCCCCACCATTAGCACAGCTGTAGGGAGGAGACACAAAAAACAGTCAGTGCCCTGCCAGAACAGGCAGACAGCCTCCGGTAGGCAAACAAGCCAGTGCATGTGTTGTAAGAGAGGCAGGGCCAATCACTGAGCAACACTGTGTGTGCTGTAAGAGGGGCAGGGCCAATCACTGAGCAACACTGTGTGTGCTGTAAGAGGGGCAGGGCCAATCACTGAGCAACACTGTGTGTGC
>JABFEA020000036.1:842370-875122 GCA_019775915.2 Cyphomyrus plagiostoma | reverse complement strand
TGTAAGAGGGGCAGGGCCAAGCACTGAGCAACATTATGTGCTGTAAGAGGGGCAGGGCCAATCACTGAGCAACACTGTGTGTGCTGTAAGAGGGGCAGAACCAATCACTGAGCAACACTGTGTGTGCTGTAAGAGGGGCAGGGCCAAGTACTGAGCTACACTGTGTGTGCTGTAAGAGGGGCAGGGTCAAGTACTGAGCAACACTATGTGCTGTAAGAGGGGCAGGGCCAATCACTGAGCAACACTGTATTAATTAAAATGTTTTTCCCCCTTACTTTGCCCTAAATGCTCTTCCATAACTTTGATATAAGCATTTGATTCCAGTAATCAAGTTTATATGAAAAAATGAACTGATACTAAGACAAAATCTAAGAAACGCTACTAAAGTTCTAAAATCTGTACCTTCCCATTGAAATGACATATCTAGGTTCTGGCATCTGGTCATACACCTAGACCAAAAAAAAAAAAACACAGAAAAATTGTCAGAACAAACACATTATACACAGAATCAGGTTAATGAAAAGTGAATGATGAGGCTGATATTCAAACTGATAAAACATTGATGGCAGGTTGCCATGACATCTGATCTACATCAATTCTATTCTGAAGAGTAAGGTGAATGGATGGACAGACAGTAAAGCCTATTGATGGGAAAATTAAGGTTCAAACACTGGCCACCTAAAGCCTGTCCCAGGACAACAGAGCCCAAAGAGGTGCCAGTCCATCACAGGGCACACGCATGACACACAGCAATTTAGGGGAAGCCTATCATTTTGGACCTCCAGAGATCATTTTGGACCTCTAGAGAACTAGAGGGAACCCAGACAAATATGGGGAGATCATGCCCACACACACATACACACGCACGCACATACACACGCACGCACATACACACGCACAGCCGAGGCAGGGTGCGGCTCTCGGAGGTAGAGCTGCAGTGCTGCCTAGTGTGGAGCAGAGGCCTCACCCTCCACGCCCAGACACCAGGCTGCCATAACAAAGCAATTCCCTGCAGCCATATCAACACAAAATGAGAAAAACACCCTTCGGGAACACAAAGAAGTAGCAATGCCCAAAAGTGGAGGAAAGAGTCAGATTCTAGGCAGGTCTAAAGGTAAAAGTGGCATGAGTAACCAGTGCGGAGTCACCTTGCGGAGTGCGGGGGCCATCTTATTTGTCAGGGTCCCAGCGACTATCATGACGTCGGCCTGCCTGGGGCTGGCCCTGAACACCACTCCGAAGCGGTCCATGTCGTAGCGGGGGGCGGCCATGTGCATCATCTCTACAGCACAGCAGGCGAGCCCAAACGTCATGGGCCACAGGGAGCTCTGGGACACACACACACAGCGCCTCAGACATGTTAGCCGGGGAGCGGCCAAGGAGACGTGCCGCCCTGCCAGAGGCCAAGCCCTGAGTGTGGAGCAGAGGGCTCACCCTGCGCGCCCAGTTCACCAGATCATCCAGTCTGGCGATGACATACTCCCCTTTGCTGCTCGGCGTGGCTGCAGACTTGGGGGTTACTGCAGTGCTTTTTTCTCTCACCGGAATCAGGCTTAAGGTAACAAATTTAAACAAACCCTTAGGCAAGACCTCAAGGACGGGACAGCAGCAGCTGCATGGTGACTGAGAATTTCCTACCTGTTTGCAGGCTCAGTGTTTGTTCTCTGCTGAAAGTACTTCTGATGGACAACAGCAGCAGTACTGGGCCTGTAACGTCACACCAGGTCAAATTATGCAACCAAAATCTACAAAATAATTTTTAAACGTATGCACACCAAGGTAATCATTGTTGAATTTATTCATAACTAATAAGTTTTAGGTGGGATTTAAATTAAAAAAGTGCTATGCTGAAAGTTTAGTGATTCCCTTTATTATCACTAAATAAGCTCTTCATATCAGCTTTCTGTGTTTGCGATAAAAACAGAGAAACCCAAATGAAATAGTTACAACTATACAAACTGTTACGATAAAAAGTCATCTTTACCTCAGAGAAAATGACCCAAACCTGCGCAGGCAGGGAACTGAAAGCAGAAGTAAATAATTATAATACAGACAAAGCTGATACTGTTTAATTCATACATGCATACTGAGGGCCACTCAGTACAGATTAAGGCTGTGTATTGGTTATAATTATTTGTATAAAACTTTCTTCCTGAACATATGGAGACTAACACGAGATTCATACAGTTCTTGATGACTTTGGTGGGCTATATATATATCTTCGATGTACACATCTATTGTATTCAAATTTAACAAAAATATCTGAAGAGATTTTTAAATATTGAGTTTTTACACAAATATCAGCAATATGAAAATGAAAAATGAAATATCATGCAAGTCGTCCGCATTGAAGTGCCTACACTAATACACAGTTTTCTGTGATGCTTACTTAAAAATCCTAGATTAAAAGATCGATAAATGTGAAGGACAAACTATATGCAAACCAACACCAACTTATCACTGACAAATGTACTTTAATGTGGAACATACAGAGTTGGCAGTACTGAATTTTCTTATTACAGGCCTCAAATCATAATAAAATTTCATCATTTCAGAACTGGTCTGTATCAGCATATAACTGTCTTGTTTTGCCCCTGGATACTGACTGCGTGCTACAGATCTGTATGGTTTATTTTTTGAATGCCATATTTGATTAAAAAAAAAAAATGCATTTGTACATATAAGCAAGTAAACTTACAACACAACAATTTATAATTAATAAAACATAAAACAGGCTTTTATTAATGAATAATATGTATCCTTCCATTTACTACTGACCAATAAAATGTATCTTTTAGCATAAAGCATGATATTGCTGTCATATATATTTTAGTCTCCTTATTAAAATATTTTTACAGATTCATAGATATACGGATACATCAGCTCACTACATACAGTTAAATACGGGCGCTTTCTACGGCTGGATAATTCTTCATGACTATTTCATTGTGCTATGACATGTAAGCACTTTTGCTAACCAACAATTACCAATTAACGTACAATCGGTAAATACTGACACAACAGACAACCAATATATAACCAGTCAGTATCAAACTGAGTAGCACAACTGAGTCTCTTACTAATACCCCGTTTTCGTAAATAGGTAGCTGCGGATTGCAAGACTACAGGCAAGGTCACATGAATGAGTATTCAGTAAGTGTGTTGTGGAACGAATTCATATCTTCTGGATGACATGGGACGATTAAGGTCACTTATGTAAGCAATGTCAAAGACGTCGGGTGGTTTATATTAAGTGTGAAAGGTTTAAAACAAACCCATTTGTATCCATAGGTCAAGCTTTTCCATTCGTCTAAGCTGACATTAGTTTGCGAGCTTCCAATTAAATACATTTTTCGTTGTTCAACATAACAGAGCAACACTAAGGTTCAATAACACAGACAAGTTAACAATAATATCTGTACTCACCGACAACGTTCGCCATACTTGAAAAGGCCTGCGCCACAGTGCGAGGGCCGAGCGTCGTATTTAGGGTGAAACGGTGTTTCCGGTAGTTACCCAAGAAAATATTTCAAAATAAAAGTACGAATTTCGCCCACGTTGCTGCCAGGAAAAATGACTATTATTTTTTATTTATTAGAGGTCAAAGCGACTAGCGTGGAAACCCTATGGCGTTATCAAGATATTTCTTATTAAATTATTTGATTATTTATACCTGATAACATAATAAATCTACATGAGAGCAAGGAAATTGTAACGAAGTAACTCGAACAGAAGATTCAAGAACACTTTTAGGCTACCTGCAATTATAGACTCCTCGATGAAGGCTTATCACAGTGACAACACTGACACCGTATTCAGTTTGTTTCCATCCATTTCATTAGCCAGGACTTTTTTTTTTCTTTTGTACTGTTTTACAAGAAGCACACAAGGTGCAGGCCTACACGTGACAGCAAATATATGTGAAATACAAATATTTTTCCTGCATGACAAAAATATTAATTTCTTAATTCAGTTTGTTTCCATCCATTTCATTAGCCAGGACATTTTTAGTGGAATTCGCTTCCCACTTTCACTATACAAACGCTGCTTGCTTGTCTACAGCTTTTGGTTTCCCGTGATAACAACGTCTGTTATGTTGTAATCTCAAGTAAATAACTCGTCATCTCGAAAAAACCCACTTTGGCTATGTTGGGATGACGAGAAAAATTAGTCGTTATCTCAACATAACAAGACAGGACAATGTAACGATGGATGTCTTCTATAGGGGCATCTTAAAATTTTCTAATTTAAGTATTCTTTTATATTTGTCCCCACCCTCCCAGATTTTTTATTATAACTGTGAGTTTTGTTATTCGTTGCAGCCATTTATATACATGGGTACTTGATAGACATTTATCCCGAACATTTTATTACTATTAGAATATATGTCATGGGATGGACTAGCTGTCCTCCTTGCAAATACAATTTTTATATAACATTATGTTTATGGCATGTATAAAATTATTTTTTTCTAATTACGATTTTAAATATTAGTTAACTTAACCCAGTCTATTAGTCATTATATCTGAAAACTCATTGTCCGCTACATCTGATTTCCCCACCTTCCTTCACGCTGTGCTGCTCTGTGAATTTTCGTTTTTTTTCTCCAAAAGGTGAAATTGAATAAAGTTGCCGTGCTAAAAATAGACAGCACGAAGACATTCAAACTGCCTTGATATATAATTTGCAATCAATTAAATTCATATGGTCATAGTGACAATGACGCTAATTTGTCAGCAAATAACGCCTGGCCAAGCGCAGCAGCGCAATGAATGCAGGTTTGTCTCGCGCTTTCATCTCGCGCCTGTGGGCACGAACGGCAGCCGTTACTGGAAATGCCCGGCTTTTCTCAGTGCGGCCAAACAACAGAACCGCATATGTAAAAAAATAAAGCAGTAATTCAGTAACCCAATAAGGAAAGTCCGACATGAAATTACTATGGTTTGGGCCAGCTGTGCTCGGTTTGTGTATCGCTTGCGCGACCACCAAGAGCTGGGCGGTGCATTTAAACGCCCACCCCGAGCACGTCGAGAGGTTTGCCGGAAAACGGGGATTTCACAGTCTGGGGAAGGTAACACAAAACGCGTTTCGTTAAAACATGGATACACATAAAGCACGTATTGTATTAACTGATCAGATCCACCGGACAGCAGCTGAACCATTTTTAACGTAGATTTTTGCAGATAACTCTCACACGTGGAAGAGTTGAGTGTCAAAACAATCATTACAACAGAATCATTTTCTTAATAAAGCCAGAAAAGGCTCCTACTGCACTTTATAAATAAATATGATTCGTGATGCTGTTATGTTTTATACAGGTTTGCGTTATTTCCATTTAGGCATTTTGGTTCGCGCAGCAGTCCAAGAAGACTGGAATGAGAAGGGATCTAGCATCTCAGCCTAATGATCCTCCTTTGACAAAGCAGTGGAATTCAGTAATTACATCCTTCTATTGGCTTCATGTAATCCCACTAGAGGGAAGTGTATATAAGGTATTTCTTTTCTTTTTTTTTTCAAAAGAGAACCTTTGATCTGAACATAAGGGCTACCTGGGCAGTACTGGTCTCCATGACAGATAATGGAATGGAGAAGAGCCACCTTGACCTAGAGGAAAATGATGTGAGTTCAAAATAGTGATAAAGCATTACTTCTGCTGGGAAAGGTGATGGTTTATTTTATATTTGAGTGTGGAATCAGGGTCTGACCTCTGACCATTTTCGTAGGATCCACAGACCAGCTACAACATGAACAGCAATGATCCCAATTCAGAACCTAGACACACATCAATGAAAGTAAACTGGTAACAGTAGTTCCAATATATTTATAAAGTGCAGCGTATATGTAAAATGCTAAAGTCATGCCAGATTGGATAGCACAGTAGCTCATTGGGCAGGACTGTGGGATTTAGTCCTGTCTCTGCTTTGTGAGTGTTCAGTCTGTATATTCTCCCCATGCCCTGCGTAGGGTACTTTAGCTACTAGCAATAAAAAAGCACACAGTTAGACGAACTAAAGGGTGAATGTGTGTCCTGTGATGGACTGGCATCCAGATCATGGTTTCCCTTGCCTTGTGCCCAAAACTGCCTAGGATAGGACTTGCAATGAATTAGCAGTTTGGATGCAGATTTATGGGTGGATGCAGGATGCATGCCCTATGAAGATATTGAAGTTATTCACCTGTAGTTTATGCTCAGTTTAGGTACACGCTGACATAATCGTATTGTAGAATATGTGCTGGTGGACCATAACAGAGCATTATTTTGGTCCTCTGCCACACAGGCATGTTGGGGGAGTGACCTCTGTGGCCAGTAACAGTGTGTGTGCAATGGGTGTGGCATATCAGGCTACAAATGATGGTAAGCTATGACTGTGAAGAATATTATCATTATACCCAGCGGATTCTGTCTACTCAATGCAACAGTCAGGGGCTTGTTTGGAATTTGGAGTTAACACAGTCTGGTTTACTTTGCTGTATAAATAACAATATTAAAAATACAAATGTTGCGTTACAGATGAGATAGCTTTACTACAAAATAAACAGCACAAAAATTTGTGCTCTTTATACACTGAAAAACATTACCTTAACAGCGGAAGGTGGGCCAATTCCTGAGAGCACATTGTGGATTATTAAAAATAAATGATAAATCATTGGTGGGATTTTGTTTTTAGTTTCACTTTGTTTTCTGTACTGTTCCTAGGAATCCAGATGCTTGACAGTCATGTGAATGACTTAGCGAAGGCCAAGTCACCTGGCTTTAACCAGCAGCACACTGATATCTGCAGGGCCAGCCGGGGGCCCGAAGATAACGGAAGAATAGTGAAGGGGCCAAGCACTCTGCCCTACGAGGCTTCACTGCGGGCCGTAAGCAGGGTATTATGCATTTCAGGTGCCTTACTGTTACCAAGCATACCTCTGAATGTAAAACAGGGGGGTGGCAGCAAAAGCAGAAAATAACTGTGTACTTTATTTCTTTGTGGTAACATTTTAAGGCTCAGTGAAGAACTAATGAACAAATCCAAACGAGTAACTAAATATAATTTCACAGGGACGTGGTGATTTGGGTTCCATTTACGTCTGGGGCTGTGGGAACAGCGGCACAAGCCATGGTAACTACAACCTTGATGGCTACACCAGCAGCAGACGCGTGCTGTCGGTCAGCAGCGGCACGGAGAGCGGGATATCGGCCTTCTATATGGTGCTGTGTGCTGCCATTCTAAGTGGAAGCCGCCTGCATCGTCACGCAGCCGTAAGACACTTCATAGATAAGACATTCATTTGCCCTTTTATTGATGTGAAATATGAATACGTCATACTAAAAATACTGATGATTACATTAAGCTAATTATTTGATATAAAGGGGCTATGTTCTATTCTTCCAAGACAATTTTACACTGCATAAGCTTATGCTTCAGGACATGCCTATCTATTTTTTTGTAAATCTATGTTAAAGCCAAACGTCCCGTTTCTTTCTGTAAGGTTGGCACTTCAGCACCTGCCCATCTGGTCGCCAGGATCACCGCACTGGTTTTAGAGGCAAAGTAAATGTTTCCCAATGATAGTGAGTATGAATCGCATTATGAATGGCAGTGTAAGCTCAGATCGGGCACCTCTACAGCCCTGCACTGTCCTGGCATGATGTGCAGCATACAACAATCCGGCCTTCTAGACCTTCACACCTCCGATCGGATGACTGGCAAACGAATGGCGCTGGCAGACCGGGTGAGTCAGCTAGGGTAATCATTATTAAGGTTTTAAAAGTGAAAAATATAAATGAAGGATGAGCAGATGACGACTGGCTCTCGTCTCGGTTCAGTAAGCCGTTACTACGGCTATGGACGTCTTGATGCTGGGAAGCTGGTCCACTTTGCCAGGAAATGGAGAGCTGTGCATCCTCAGAGGAAGTGCATGAGTGACGTCATCACCCGGCCCCTGTAAGAAGGAAGTGTTCATAGTGACAGAAAATAGTATTAGTTTTTTGGAAGGATCCAACACACAGGGCGGTAGTGAGCTACATGGCAACCTAATATTGAAACGGATCGATGGGTAGGAGAGATAGATGGGTAGATAAGAATTGTTAGCAATAAGAGCTGTGATACTTCCAAAGAAAGACGGATTCCCCAGGTAATTACGGGTTATTCTATGCCTTATTGTCCGGTAGTGAGCTACATGGCAACCTAATATTGAAATGGAACGAGACAGCTTGCCTGAGGACCAGAAATTGGATTCGATCTCTGGAACACATCCGGGCAAGACTCACACTGACCTACACCAGGCATGGAAATCTCTCCATTGTCCTCATCAGCCCACTGGGAAAACACTCCACTCTGGTCACCATCAGGCAAGGGACACACTATGAAATTGCATCATGGAGTTCCAGAGCGTAACCATTTTGTATTAGAGCAAACGACACAGTAGAAAGACTTCTGCGTGTTAAAACACTGACCTATGTGTGATGCTCAGTGTTGCTGTTCCCACCAACACGACGTAACTGACCTATCGAGAGCATCTCATCTTCCTGCTCAGGCATTTTGATGCATCTACAAAGGGATACTCAGATTGGGCCTTGAAAAGCATCCATAGCTGGAATGAAGATCCTACAGGGGAATGGACTCTTCAGATAGAAAACAGGGGCTACTGGTCCCCCAGTGGTGAGTGTCAGCCCCCTCAGTCAGAATGTCAGAGGAACACAAACTGATTAATAATAGTAGGAATCTCATTCCATGCAAAGCTGGTCTTGGTTAATAATGTAGGGAGAGAAAACCAACAGTGAAATAAATCCTGATTCTCTTAAACATTCAGAAAGGCACCATGGTTCTGAATCACAGCTATCATTATGATCTCTTTACATTCCTCAGGTATTTTGTCTAAATTCCAACTGGAGCTATACGGGACAAAGGAGTGCATGAGTGGATGGCGGGTGCGACGCTCGCCTGTGTGGAAGTGTCTGATTCTCAGCTCTAACGGCAGCTGTACGGGTGAGAAACGACACACCAGGGCTCTTTGATCACACCATTACGCGTGCCTTTGGCCGGCTGGTCCTAGACGATTAAGTAGTACTCAGTTGGATAGAAAGAAAAATCAGCAGCATTTGTGGGTGAAGATTTGTTCTTCATTGGAAAGCAGCACATACTACAAATGATTTACACCTGAAATACTTCTATAACTGGCTGTGGCTAAGGGCGTCTGCCAAATGCTGTAAATGTAAATGAAAGATTTTCTATCCTAATTTTCCAGAGCATCAAAATGAGATGAAAATCTGCAGATCAGATAGAGTGAATTCCATGCAATGTGTGTGATTTGCCTCCGAGTATTTTCCAAGTACTCAACAAAAATAATGTTTCTTAAATGACACTAATAAAACAGAGTACTCCCATTTAACATCTGAAAAAACAAATTGCTAGACATAATCTGTTATCAGAACGTGATGGGGACAATGATGATTTAATATGAAATCTTCCATATGTAATTAGACCACATGCCATCAATCGTTACCCATACATAGCAACTAATGCTGAACAATTACAGATGTTTTTGCTATCAAAACAAATTTGTAGCAGTACAACTGTAGTTATTTTCATCAAACTTTACATTAGGCAAATTATACTTTTATGCAGAATAATAATACAAAGAGTTCTCAGTTTCATGACAGGAACATACCCCTGTTAGCCTGAAGGGAACCTGCCTGCTCATTGATGACAAAGTTCAGGATTCAAAAATGGCAGATTGCAGGTTTAAACTAATCACATCAATGCCTATATCTGAAATCAAGAACAAAATCTGTAAAAAAAAAAATTAAATGTTTTTGTTTTATCAAGTATTATGGACACAGCCTTGTATAATTGATTCATGTTCCATGCAGCTGTACAATTCATAAATCATTACTTGGATACATCATTAAATATATGGCTACTGTACTGTTACTGTACTGATTTGTTACTGGGAATACTTGCACAAATTTACAATATTTTTCTGACGTGATTTGGCTGGGCTTGGATGCCACTTATCTTGCCTGGACTGATTCAGTCAGATACCCAATATGGGATCATTTATAAGTCTCATTAAGGTGGGAATTTGAAGACCAGTATTGGGACACTGGGGTATATGTACACTAGTTCTCATGCTTTGCTATCCTGAAAACCTCTGAACCTGCAATAATGATGCACACTTTCGTGGGAAATGCGTGTGTGAGACTGCACCTCTAACGCTCTCTGGGTTTTAGCTTTGCCAGCTGTTCTTTCTTTTTCTGTAACGCAGAGTGCACCTACCCCTTGTACTTATTTGAGAACACCTGCTTGGCCTCCTGCCCCCCTCATTATTACAAGTGGGATAACAGCACCCAGTCGCCGCGACGCTGCCAGTCGTGCCATCATACTTGCCATACATGCTTTGGTCATCGGGAAACGAATTGCCTGGACTGTCCCCCATTCTCCACGCTGGACCCTCAGCTGAGCATATGCAGCACTCCTTCCTACCCCTGGGACCACCAAACTGAGGTTGGCGAAAGCATGAAGTGGTCCGGGCTCATTCTGGGCATTCTCTTTGGTGGGCCGCTGCTCCTGGCATGTTTCCTGTGTGCGGCAGCGTGGGCAGTACACGGAATCATACAGTTCCGAATGGCGGCAAGGAGCCAGGCGAGAGGCAACGAGAATCTTGGAGATTTCAGAGGTGTGGAAGGGGCTGCCTTGAACGAGGTGGAGGAATCACACTCTCTTTGAGATTTGCTATCAGCAATACCAGCAGCAACCACTGGCATCAGTGCAGCTTATTCTTCTTGGTGGATATATAAAATTAATTCTTTGTGTGTGTTGTGTTTTTACTTTGTTCACACTCAGTTGCACTAACTAAAAATAAAAATCTTTTCCATCTATCCCCCTTCTAATTGGGCAGGGTCATGGGGGGTGGAGCTTAACCCAGAAAGCACAGGGGACATCTTGAGGGGTGCTAGTCAAAAGCAAGGGACATACACGCCCAAATAAAAAATATTTTGAGTCTTAAAGTTATGCACAAATGCTTAATCAAAAATGATCAGATACATTTTAAAGGAAACTGCAGCTCAACATATTCAGCTGAAAATGTTATCAGACACACAAACCTTATTATTCATGCATTTTACTGTTGTTTTCTTCAAAATGAGGGGGAAAACATATTCCGATCCAGAATATTCCTGTACAAAAAAAGTCTTTGTATGCAAAATGCCACTTAAGTTGTATTGGCTTGGAGGTCAGCGGTGATGGTATTTTATGCAGCTGTACAAAGCTCTAGACCAGTAGACCACAGGAATGAAATATTTCTGGAATAGGCAGAGTTTCCAAGGGACAAAGCTCAACAGTATCCTGCTTCTTTGTGTGTCCACATATCCTATTGGCTAAAAGTAATTTAGTTGTGCTGGTATCTGCAGTGGCCAGGCAGAAGGGGTAGTTTGGATATACCGACTGTCTTCAGACCCACTGAAGAACTGTCTGAGGCCAAGGTCAAACAGACGGTACAGATTGAAGACAACCATGGCCAGAAGTGGGAAGAGCGTGAGCCCGGACCCGAAACCTCTCCAGGCGCTGCAAGCATGGAGCGAAAGCCAGTAGGCCGACCTGGGAAAGGAGAATAAAGGGTCATCATGGCATTTGTCTTTTTTAATGTTATATGAAATTATCAGCTGGACTGTACTGTAGCCTTATGTCACATTTCATTCATCTTCCACTCTTACCTCCCTCCAACAAAAACTCCACATAATATAGGCACTGCCTTCATATGTTCTTGATGCAGGAAGGTTGCCATGACAGCAAGATTGAGGGAATAGAGGAAGAGCTGCTCGACAGATGAGGTAACAAAAAGCTGCAAAAATAAGGATCTTCTAGGACACTCTCCCAGTGGGTCCAAAGAAGCCGAGCAGAACCGGGACACAGCGCCTGCTAGCATCGCTGGAGGAGAGAGAGAAGCATGTATTCCTCATATCTGAAAAACTTTAATAAACAACAAAACACCTGTAGCCAGGTTCCCTCTACCCAAGGTGGCTGTAAACTAGTCTGACCTTCACAATTATCTACTGGATGGGAAATTCTTCTCCTGCTACTTCAAATTAATTTACTGAAATATAAATCGTATTTTTAATTACATATTCCTACAAAGTTTTGAATACCAAGGAAGACTATGAACTGCAGCATAAACTAATAAATCAGTCATACCAATAAGAATATTACATTTGTTTCTGAGAGTATGACAGAACATTAGTCACTAGGCAACAGTGACCCCTAAACTCTGTACTTTTACTTTCAATGCTGGTTCTGAGGGAAAAAAAATTAAGAATGAAATATTTCTGAAAGCTGAAGGTGTCAGAATAATTCAAAGCCATAAATAATATCAAGCAGAGGCATCGTTTGCTTCTCACTGTGATAGTATCTGCTGGACATACCAAGCAGGATAGGCACCACCGCCACAGAGCAGCAGCGGAGTGTGAAGATGAGGCGGCTGACCAGGTCTGGGCAGTCGGGGGTTTCCAGGGGAAGGTAGAAGTAGAGAGCATATAGAATCCAAGGGAGAAGCAGGAGAGCAGCTAACGTCGAGCACAGAGCCGGAGCGCGACCACTCAGGCAACACTGGCGGCAGCAGCGACAGCACCTCCTGTCTGCAGCCGCTGATAAGGCTCCGGACTCCTGCTGCCCCTGGGAGTGCCACATGACCAGCTCAATGCACTCTGGAGGGCTCCGCATCAGTGGGCTCCCCTCATCCACAGTGGAATCGATATTGCTGCATTCCAGTGGGCTCGCGCTTTGCCTTTCACTGCTGATGAAGTCGTCACCCTGGACAGCTTGCAGCGGGAAGGTGTCTCCGTGTTCACTGGAGCCTTCTATCGTGTGAATGTCATTTGCCATCATGTGCTCTTTGACTTCTTTTTCATTGACACAATATCTTGATTGTTCTGTGGCACTTTCATGCGATTGAATATAGCAAGAATTACTTCCTAAAGATAAAGGGGGGGGGGGATAAATTCTGATTTATTAGTTCACAATGTTCCCTAATCATAATCAATGGTCAACAGAAAGAACATTTCTGTAAAATAAGCATTTACTGTAAATCTGTAAATAAATGGCTTACGGTCAAGGTCTTCTCCTGCTGTGGAGGGCCCCAGTGAATGCTGGGAACCAGGAACAGAGTGACTGGGAGACTGCAGCTCCTCCACCGAGGATTCGGGGCTATCTGACACTGGGGCCAGGGAAATCTGGGTGTCCAGGTCCAGGAAGGGGGAGAAGGACAGACGTGCAGGGTCAATGTCCTGCAGCTGGTTGATAATGTCACTGATGGACTCTTTAACGCTGTCGAACTCCTTTGTGTCACGGCGGTTGGTGGCGAGATGCCCTGCCGATGTCATTGTTAGAAAACCTAGAACATGATAAAATAACCACAAGTAGTTGTAATCCTTTGTATTTCACATCAAGAGCATGCATTAACGCCGGGTTGTTCTACCAGTCAAATGGGGTTTGCACAGTGTCAGTGCAGAGAAGCAGTCACATACACTGACTAGAATATCTATACTGGTAAAACGTGGACATGACAATAACTTATATTTCAATGTTAATCGAGTTTCAAACTAAAGGACGAGAAAAGATTGTAGGAACTATGGCAATTCGGCTTCCATCGATAAAACTGGTTCTTTCATCAATCTTTGTGGTTTTAAGTTTTTTTTCCCCCATCGCGCCTCAAAGATATGCACATCTGGGAATTCAGTTTACACCCGACCGCTGGGCCAGAAGTGGCGGGCGGCTTCTTGGATGACCGAAAGACTGAGAGACAAATTGGCAAGGCATCTAGAATCACTCTACAGAAGGGTACACTGTCCAACCATAGCAGAGTGGTAGCACTCAATTCCGTAGTTGGTATTTAGCAGATCAAAATAAACGCACAATGATAAGTTATGCACCCCAACTATTACGTTTTATTTTCGGGCCCGATAAAGCGAAAGCATCCATTATAGCAAAAAATGTATTTAAGTTTGAATAAACACTAAAGCCAAATTTTGTTTATAATATTACCTTGCAGAATGGAACGCTAACATTTACCAAACTTACCAAAACACAAAAACAAAGCATGAGAAACCACGGCAGAATTTCTTACAGCTAAACACTAATAAGGAGATGCATTCAGTTTTGAAAAGCAGGGGGGGAAAATCCGCATTTAAGAAAATGTGGTCTCTCTCTACATAGGCTACAACATTGGTGAAGTGATTATAAAAGCCGTATACTAATCATTTCCATACGTCTACTAACCCGTGCACAATAGTCCGGTTAACCATGCGCCACATTTACAAATAGTAAGGTAGTTTCGGAACAAAAGTGCTAATATGAATCGCAACAATGCTTTCGGTAAAGTTTTTAAAAAACGGGGGAAAATGTAAATTACAGATGAGACTATAGTCCACTTACTCGAAAATATTCTGGGCAACCAATAGCAAGATGAGCGGCGCTGCTACGGGCGACGCGTTCAGATCTGATCCTGGAAAAGCGGCGTCCTCTCAGACTTCAGAATCTTTTTTGCCCACTTTCCCTCAAACTCTGGGACGCCGAACATTGAATCAGATTTCAAGTCAGACAAATTACTACGCTTTAACCCCCCGCCCACAGGTTTCATTTTTTTGGTCCCGAACGTCACAAGAACCATATGGAGCAAATAACTCGTCGGCGGACGAGTGGAAAAGCGCACAGGATTGAGAGTTAGTGCCGCGAAACACGCAACATTATATATCATAGGATTCAAAAACAGGACGTATGTCACCGCACGAATTTTCAGAAGCGTCAAGTACACCATAACTGGTAAATATTTAGCAAAACTATTTACCAGTTTTAACGAGCTGTTATAAAAAACAAAAAAAAAAAGTTAAAATGCACTGCTGGTTAAGCTTCAATACCGGTAAAAATGTCTGACGCGGCAGCCTCGAAAAATTTCCACTCATTAAGGTGGCCAGCGAGCAAAAGGTAACACGCACAGCATGACAGAAGGATAAAAGGTACTGAAAGCACAAGCCGAGCAGTTGATATCGGCCAGTTCCTCAGACGGGAACGACTTTTGAGCACCTTAACCACAGCAATAAAACAAAGGTAGTACCTGACATAAGGGATTTATTTATTTAGTTGTCAGAGCACAAACATTGCAATTACACAATATGCTTATTGTAGTAACAGAAAATGCTTTTCAAATGTTGAAACGCAGAACCTCTTTGGCTACACTGTTCAGATGTTTAAGCTTAAAAAAGTAAAAATCAAAGTCAACTTGCAATTAAAACGACTTTAAAACTACTGCAACCTGACCAAGAGAACCTCCTGCTCATGTGAAATTCAAGTAATTCAGATTTATACAAATTAAAAAACACAACCATGCACACAAGTAGTAGACTGACAGAGCCAGTATTTAGGAAACACAAACATCCTCAAAGAAACCAGACACCCAGGCTGCTCAGCCCTCCAAAAGCTGCAGCATGGAGGAGATCTTCTCCCAGTGTGATCTTCTTGCAGTAATGTTCATACCAATAATGTAGGACCAGTGTAATAATGAACAGGGGCCGAGCCAGAGACAGTGTCAATCTTCGGAGAGCAGTCGATGCACATGATCCATCCTTTTCTTCAGCGCATGCCGAAAATCATCCTTAAAATAACCACAGCATTTAGAACAAGCAAACTGATACGGCCTAAAACTCCTGATATATCAAACAGACTTGCAATTATCTGCAGAGTTAGTGACTTCAAAATGGCGGTTCCACTGTGTTTAGAGGCAGGTTAATTGCATAATCAAACCGACAAAGGAGGAGTGTGCAATCCCACCCCCAGTAAACCACCATAAACACAGGTGACGCCAGTTGGAACATTCCGGTTTTGAATAATCTAAGTAACTCAGCAGGTTTAAAATTCTCTTTCCCACTCCCAGTACAAAGGAGCATCAAATTATAAAACATAACGGGTACTGAAACAGTAAAGTATATTTACAGTTAGCTTTCTCAGTGTTCAGATAGGGTATGATATATAAAAACATGAAGTTGCATGCAGTCCCACTAGTTCAATTCTCATCTCTGAACCCTACTGGCGAGAAAGTGATCAGCTAGAATTTGAGAAAGTCCATCAGACACATGGTCTGAGGGCACACAGACGCTACATGTTCAGCGTGCGTTTCTATGCAAGCAAAACATTTCACATATAAATATGAACATCCAGAAGGATGTTGACAGGGCAAGTGTTCATAATTAACTTTAAGTTTTCTGTTTATTAAAGCATTGTCTGAGAATGTGGACGACTCACTGCTTCCGCCAGCTTGGTGAGGTAGGGGATCAGCTTCTGCAGCTCCCTGTCGCCCTTTTCCCCCACCCAGCCCTTAATGGGGATCATGTTCATCACCTGACAAAGGAAGCAAACAAAACAGTAACCAGAACTCCGCTCCCCACAGGACTGAGGGGGGCGGAACACAGAAAGATACTTGCATGATAAGGGAATGTGTGCGGAGCGTTGTCCAGAATGACAGTCTTCGCCAAATCCCTCTCCAATATGCTCAGGTCCTTCACATAGTGACCATACACGCATAAACAATCCTCCCGGTACAAACGATATCTGCAAATAAAGTAAAAATTACGTATCGCATCAGCGTGCATCCAGTTACATGAGCTGGGCCTCTTCATTCTTAAGGTTTAGCTTCATAGAACAAAGCAAACAGTCTTTAAGATTAGTCACAACAAGGAAAAAAATATTTTTAATGTCTGTTGCCAAAGAGATTAGTTTTTCCATTTTGGAAGGGTGGGTTATACTTAGTCAGCAACAAGCCACACACACTATATGTACATAACTATTGTGACACCTGCCCATTTCACCCATAGGAACTTTAATGACATCCCACAGGCATTAATATGGAGCTGGCCCCCCCTCTGCACCTATAACACTCTTCTGGGAAGGTTTTCCACAACATTCTGGAGTATGTCTGTGGGAATCATTGCCCATTCACCCTGGAGAGCATCTGTGAGGTCAGGAACTGATCTTGGACCTGAAGGCCTGGCTCGCAATCTCCGCTCTAGGTCATCCCAAAAAAGTGTTCAGTGGGGTTGAGGTCAGGGATCTGTGGGGGCCAGTCAAGTTCCTCCAAACCAAGCTCACCCAACCATGCCTTTATGGACCTTGCTTTGTGAAAAGAGGCACAGTCATGCTGTAATAGAAAAAGGCCTTTTCCCAAAACTTTCCCCACAATGCTAAAAGACCATATTTGTCCAAAATGTCTCAGCATGCTGAAGTATGAAGATTTCTCTTCACTGGAACCAAGAGGCCTAACCCAACCTCTCAAAAATGTCCTATAAATGTACCATACTTGAATTCATTCAGCTCTTCAGAACGACCCATTCTTTCACAAATGTTTGTAAACCTGACTGCATGGCTTGGTGCTTGATTTCATAGCCCTCTAGCAAAGGGTCTGAATGAAAACAGCCAAATTCAATGATTAAGAGAAGTACCCTAGTCCTTTGGTCCATATAGTGGACAAATGTACAAAGACACACCCACACACGTTGGCATCCTATCTAAATGGGAAGCTTTCATTCTTTTCTCTAGGAAAAACCCTAATCCCAATCACTACACCCTTAACCATAACCAGCCCTAACCATAAGTAACCAAAAACACAACACTTACTTTGATTGCAATCAGATTTTTTTTCCTTTTTATAAAATTGAGGTCATTCAAATGGGGACCTGAAAATGTCCCCAAAAGTAGCAAAGTGTCAGGCTTGAACACTTTTGCTACATTTTATTCCCCAAATGGAGGTCACACGCACACAGATATCGCCAATTTTTAGAAGGGGGGCAAAGGTAGGAGGAGGTATACAGAACATTCAACCTGTGACCAAACAAAATTGTATTCAAGACTTTTGCCAGGCAAAATACCAAGAAGACAGTAAACTTAAAGCAGGGAAGTAGCATAAGAGCTCACCTGAAGAGCCGTCTGTCAGGGTCAAGGATCTCCAGGATCTTTTCCGCATACTCCCTCTTCACAGATGTGTA
Organism: Cyphomyrus plagiostoma; assembly: GCA_019775915.2. Lineage (NCBI taxonomy): Eukaryota > Metazoa > Chordata > Actinopteri > Osteoglossiformes > Mormyridae > Cyphomyrus > Cyphomyrus plagiostoma. The sequence continues at coordinate 857,109 of JABFEA020000036.1, read as the reverse complement.
CACAAATATCTGAAAGCCAGAACCAAGTCAGCACTGAAAGCAAAACCCAACAAATACAGCCCAAGCAAGGTTGTCTTCGATAAATGTTTTTAAAAACAAACCAGGCTAACCCATGGAAAGTGAGGATTATCTATACAGTGGTACCTCAGAACTCAAATTTAATCCATCTCAGAACTCCGGATCGAATCCCAAAAAGTTCGATTTTTGATCAAGTTTCCCATAAGACATAATGGAAAACCAATGAATTGGTTCTCAGCCCCAAAAAACACATTTGAGTGCATTTTTTTTTTTTTTAGCATTTAAACAAAATGAACTTGATAAAACAAGAGCAGCATATAAACACTTCTAAACACATTTATCAAAACAGTAAAGTAACAAAATAAATGCATCCAAAGAATGTGTTAAAAACACAATGTGTCCTGCCTCGATCGTCCTCTCCTTCCGTGTGCCACGCCCTCTCGTTAACCCATGTGATCTGTTTTTGGTTGTTGTCATTAGTCCTCTGTATTTCGTCCATGTTTCAGTTTGTCCCCCCAGTCTGGTCATCGTATTGTCCGTCTGCGTTTTGTCTGCCTTACCTGTAATTAAACCCTGTATTCCCCGATACCTTGATGTCTGTGCCTTTATCTTCTCTGTCCCCGCTGTGCATGACAATATTATTATAATTAAAATGTATTAATGGGTTATTAATATTAAAATGATTAATAAAATACATTTTAAAATAGTAACAGTATATAATAAGAAATCTATCATTGTCTAAATGTATTTTGAACTGTCTAAATATATGTATTCAGCTAGTATAAACATGCACGGTGCTGTCACAGCGAATGCGAGGCTGAGACTGAAGCTTTACCCTTTGTTTCCGCTGAGAGATGCACTCGCGGGGAAATGAGTCAAGTTCTTAGGTCTGTGTTCACGGTTTGACTTCTGAGATTCAGATCGAGTTCTAGGCAAAATTTTTTTCGAACTGGCTGGTTCGACTTAAGAAATTTGAGTTCTAATGAGTTGAAGAACTGAGGTACCACTGCACATCAAAAGTGTAATGTGAGAGTAGTGAGAGGCTCTCGTCATACACTAAGATAATCATACCTCAAACAGTTCTGACATTCTCTGCAGAAATTCTTTGACGTGCGGTCTCAGGACAAGAAAGACCTACACAACAGATTACATAAGTGAAACGCAAACAGTGACATGACAAAATAGGTTTTATCCCAGCGGTTTGACTTGACCATTGAAATGACAGTAAGATAGACTTCAGACTTTAAAGAATTCCATTAATGTCCTTCACATGCCTCTGAAACTCTGAGGCTTTAGCAAGAAAATGCCTTTTAAAGTGCATAGTACGCTTTACAGAAATGCAGGAATAAATACTGACACCAGGTGTTCTTTAAAGAGTACTGCACTATAACGTCCTTAAGATATATTACTTGTGAGTGAAGTACAGAGGAAAAAAAAAAAAAAAACGTAATTTTAAGGATTAAATGTACAACTTCAGCCTCCAGCCTACAGCTTCGTGCCCAGCACAAGAAGGGAAACATACTTCGTACTTGTGATCCTGAAAATGTGTGTCGAAGGTGTAGTCTGCATCCTCGATAAAACTGAGAGAGCTGTACACAAGCGTTTCCTCCTGGAATGAATGAAGGAACAAGCAGCATTAAGCACGGAGTAAAGAGCAAATAACTTCAATCAACGTACCGGTAAATGAACAGAGTGGCAGGCAAGTTCTCCCAATGATAACCATTTGATAACTTTCGATAAGTGGGAAAGCTAGAATTCTGATTAAAATTTCAGGATTACATTCAAAACCCCATGTGTACATCTGTTCTACACATCATGGATCAAAAGATTAAAAATAGTGTCAAAAAGAAACAGTAAAACTTACAGTTTTAGACAAGTATTGCATACAAACAACCCACTGTGTCTCTACAACAGAAGATGGGAATCAAGCAGATAAAAGGCAGAACAGACCAGATCCAGAACCAGCGTGGCTTCGGGAGTACTCCTCGTCTTCACTGGTATCTCCCGGACACTCAGTTTCGACAACTGGGACTGTGACGGAATGTTCTTGATGAAAGTGTAACTAAGACAGAGACAAAGCAGTAGTAGGGGGTGTCTCAGAAGCAGGCACTTCAGGTAGGATTGCACAATTAAACAGCACAATAGCTAATCATTCATTTGTAAACAGCTTCTTAAAATCCCCCGACAATACATATCCCATTAAGTCGGGGTTCCCAACCCTTGGCCAGCGAACCAGGACTGATCTGACTGGCATTTCCCCCAACTCTGGAACACTGCCAGTCTAGCGGATGGTTTATTTGAAAAATAACCCACTCATTTCACACACAAAACCTTACGAAACTGCCGATTATTCCACCAGCACCAATTGGTGCAAAATTTTTTGTATAACAAACTAGTCCATGGACATTAAAGTCAGGAACCTCAACCATATATAACATTGATGAAGGATTTAAAAATTCATTTTATAAATATGATTCCAACTAAAGAAAAGGTGAAATTCAAACAGAATCAGACTCACGGGTTAAATACTCTGGCTGGCTCCTCTTTAATCAGGCGGAAGGCATCATACCCAAAGAAACACAGCTCTGGATTCAAGATTTCCTCTTCAGCAAACTTCACACCTGCAAAAACATGGTTATTTAAACAAGACAGAAGGTGCTACATTTTAAAGTTACTTCAGATAAAGAATGCCAAATTTCTCCTTACATAAAAGAACAATCAAATTAAAATTTGGAAGGAAGACGTCGAAATTGTACTGTGTTACATTGCATCAAGTATGCCATGCCTTCTAGACACAAATAATTCAGGGACGAGGAACCTCCAGAAATCTCAACCACAACAGACTGGAATGTTTTCAATAGAGATTGGAATATTTAGATCCTCGCGGGAACTAACCAATTAGCACGAGACAGAACAGTTCGAAGGACGCAACACTTCCGCACCTTTGCTTTCACATGCTGGCGAAGCCTTTCTCTTGGGTCTTGCCTGCAAAATCGAGTGCTGTGTGACAATCGGGACATCATTTTCGCTACATTCTGTGGAAGCCACTGCAGCTGCTTCTCTCTTGTCCTGCACACATGGGTATACCAAGTAAATGATAGCATCTTGGATTACATACAATACTGTCTTAATTAGGCACGAACAAAAAGCCCTGTAAACATCCGGGCCCTTGCAACACACTTAAAATACTGCCATGGCAAATGCTGCTGAAACAGTAAATAGTACTTAGAGAAGACAAGATCTGCTGTACACTTCAGAAATGTAGTACGAAATAAAAACCGACAAATTTCAGTACTTTGATTCTTGCCTATTAGAAACTATTTGTGAAATCAAAAACAAGCGATGCAGCCATTGCAGTTTTGCACCAATGAGATTGCGGGGCTGTGCCTGACGTAATAGCCCCCGTAGATAATATCCGTCGGGTCCAAATTATGCTGCGAAAATAAAGGCAGGACGCCGAGCTGCGGCGGCTAACGAGCGTGATAACCGCCAGTCAGTCGGCTCCCGGCATCGTCCCAGCTCCTGCCCATTAGGTCACTCCGGTGATGTTCTGATGCCGATGTTACATGGTGTCTGTTACCCGTAAATCGCACAAACCACGGCACACACGTTACCCGGTCAGCTACCCGTGCGTGAAAGTTCAGGCGGGGGGAAGAAAGCTGCGACCAGGCAGCAGCGTTCACTGACCAGCCACCGGCCAGGGATCGGCGTCGGTGGTAAGCGGCCTCCCTCCGGGCTCACTCTCCTTCGCCGCCGCTCAGCGCTCGCTGCTGCCGTCCTTAAAGTACTACAGCGCGGCGTTCGCGCCACCTTCCGAGGCCGCAGCTTCATCCTCTTCTTTCTTGTATCCTAGCTGTCGAATTACCGATAAACCATAAACGCTAGCTGACGCCAAAGGGTGAAACAAAAAAAAAAAATGGCTGGTGTTTACTGGCACAACTGGCTAGGCCCGCCGTCTGATCCCAATGCTCGTTATCTTCCCACCTTTATACGCTGGCAGGCCGTTCAAATCGGCCGGGTTACGCCGCGTCGCGGGGCGGGGCGGCGGCGTGCGGGTCACACCGCCATCGGGCCCCGTGCGTCCTAATGCCCGCCGCAGCTGCAGATAAGGGCTGAGCGTTTGTTTCTTCCTAGATTATATTTCACGTTAAGTACTTTTACGACGATTCATATTAGATATATCAACTAGGCTAATTATGACTCGGATGACAAGGTATCTGTGATAAATACGAAATCTGCTTAAGTTAGCAAAAATTGAACAGGTTGTATTGCCGGTGGCTATACATACAGATTGGAGTTCATTACATATCAAGCTTGGCATTAAATGGTCTGGGTGTAAATAAAAGGGAGGCGCCCTTCTTCCCTGCTGCGGCGGACACCTTGAACGGGACGTGAGTCCATCGTGGGATACTACCATTTAAATCCCCATAGTTAGTACAGTACAAAGTTAAAAAGAGCAACCAGTATTTGGCAGAAATTCCTGCAGCTCATGCAGTGTTGTTGTAGACATCTTGGTAGCCTCCCTGATAACGGTTATCAGGGTTTATATAGGATTCTTACATTTCTTATTTATTTTAATAATTATGTTTGTGTTGTGTTTTTATTATTGTCATTTTATATTCTATGTGTTTTAACATTTTTCTCTTGTATTGCACATTGTGTATTGTGACTTGAAAGGTGCTATTTATTATTATAATTATAATAATTATTATATGTGTGTGTATGTATGTATGTATGTGTATATGAAGATACACACACACACATACATAGATGTGGCCCACACACACACAATCTTCAAAAGGTACACAAATCAGTCACATGGTGACATTGCTTCGAAAAACTTGCTATGTCTAACTAGTGATGGCCAAATTAAGCCTCATGAACCATTCACTGTTTTTTCTTAACCCACTAGATGGCACTCTCTGTTCAAAAATGGCACAAAGTATTCCCCAAAGCAAAACAAGAGCGCCATCAAGTGGAGATCAGAAAATATAGCAAAAAATTCACGAGATGTCATTTGGCCATAGCTAATCTTAACCCATAAAAGTTTGCAAAAAATAAACTTTTTCAAAAATGGCCATAATACTCATGAATATCAGATGCAAATATCAGAAAATTTTATTGACAATTTATTTGGTTACAGATTGAATTCTCCATTTGTGTATATTAATCTGGGCTTGAATACATATCTGAGTACAAAGTGTGTAAACCTTCAATGTGTTTTGGTTGCAAACCAATGACACATGGACCTTTGTTTAAACCTGAGAACAATAATGCACTGTACAGTAATTTATAAAACAGTGCTAAAAGTGAAATGACCCGCTTTTCTGAAGTTGTACATTTTTTACATTGTAAAACATTTGACTGCAAAAGTTTTCCTGGATTGCACAAAAAAGCCTTTAAATTGGCATTACATTAGGGAAAGTAAAACAGTTCTATTCTCAGAAAGGACCATACACTTCCACATGAAATCCTAAGCGTTCAGAACATGCCATACATTATAGCTTTTTAATACTGCTTTCTACATCTCCAGCAAAAGACGGCTTCAAAATACCCATTTATTTTTGTTTTTTTTCTTTTTGGAAAAAGGATTGCTATATGTCCAAGGTTATAAAAGCAGTTCACAAACAGTCAGCAAGCTGCACTATACACAATTACTTATTGAATAAAGTATCACCAAATAAGTTCTGTAAGTGGATCTCGAACATGTAGACTGCCTTACACATAGACCATGATCCGCAGTGGATCCACACATCTCTCAGCTGGGGCTTTCCACAGCTCTGCACAGCTCCTGGCCTGTGATCTGCAGTGGATCCACACATCTCTCAGCTGGGGCTTTCCACAGCTCTGCACAGCTCCTGGCCTGTGATCTGCAGTGGATCCACACATCTCTCAGCTGGAGCTTTCCACAGCTCTGCACAGCTCCTGGCCTGATGACACAAGCCTCAACATTATGGGAACGATTCATAATCATCATGCAAGTTCACCACGAGCAATTTCCCCAGATTTGGGTTTCTTAAAGAGATGTAAACCCTTGTAATCTTTTCTCTACCTCCAGTCTGTGAAACTGAAGGCAGGAGTGGGTTTCCTGAAAATGATGTCTGATTTGATTTGATTGTTTTTGCATATATAATTTTTATGTTAGAAGATAGATTACTCTAGGAATGCATCTTTTACAAAATACATATGAAACCTTTGCTGTGTTGATAAAATGAAGTTCAAGGACAAAACTTTATTTACAAAATAATGCTCATTTATTCATTTTAAAAAGCCACAAAGCTTAACTCAGTTTTATATGAGGGGAAACAGCATTATGAATTGTCACAGCAAAAGGCATTGTATCATTTAATAAGTAAAATTTAAGGTAATTTTTTCCCCCAAAAAACTCTTGCAATAAACTAATGTTCCAGTAACTAGTTTTAAACACAAAAATGTGAAGATTTTTCCCCAGCACTTGCAATTCTATTAGAGTAGAGTACCAAGTAGTAAAGATATTCAGCACTTTCTCTTTAAAATGGAAGGAAAATTAAGCTCTAAATCAAATAACATTCACAGTGGTGGTTTCTTTCAGACAGCAAAGTCAAACCAAAACGCCATATTCTTTAAGGCTTCAGAGAGTGAGCTTGGCAGTGGCCTGGTTAGTCTCTGGTATAGTAAACTTTTATTTTTACCATTGTGGTTTAGTACATCTGCCAAGTGTGATCAAAAAATGGCAGATACATTGTAGCAGCTGCAATAATTAAGTTAGACATGGATCAGTAACTGAATAAAAGACCATAGAAATGCACAGAAATACATTTTGCAGCCATTATTGCCAAGTTTGAATTAAACGCTTTAAGACAATTATAGTTTCAGGATTGTCCTCCAAAATAATGTGAGTGGAATTTGAAACATAAGACCTCCATATTCTCACAGCATGTAAACAAATTCTTCCTGAGCCACTTTATGGTGTCACTTTCACTCGATTATGATAACATGCTGTTATCTCATAGCCTTGAGAGCAAAAAAAAAAAAAAAAACTCATTGAAACATAGCAAAAATCCATTATTTAACCTTATTCCAAATTTTCCAGCAAATGGACAAAAGAAAAAGCTATAGCCTACAAGCAACACAATACATAAAAGCAGAAGATAAGGTTTCATAATTTGCATCAGCACATCTAATTCATGCCAACAATAAAACAGATGTGGTTGTGCCTCACTACCGTCATCATATCCTTTGTTGATGCAATGCTGTTTTGAATCCACCGGGGGGCAGAATTGAGACCTCCAACTCCAACCTGGCAGGACTAACATAAGATCTGTAAAGCGAGTTCATTTCCTCAATAGAACGGCCCAGGCCAAAGGAATTCAGCCTAAAGGCCACTTTCCAGGGGTGTGGCGAAAGGCAAAGGGAGGAAACTAGTTAGTATAAAGAGATTGGCTGCGAGGATCTCAGAGCGATATATGTGTAAAGGGCCTCTGGCTATCAAACACGGAGAGTTTAAACCTTCCTATCTATATTAGTAGGAAAGAACAAAATTAAATTTAGTTTAAAAAAATCAATCTTGACAAACAACACATCAATATAATATAAATGGAGTGAAATCCATTTCCAGAGTCTAAAAACACACTGACAATATAATGGGTTTAAAATAGGAGAATTAAAACCCCTTCAAAGTAGCACCAAATGCCATAAAACCCCCCAGAACAAAACTGATATGGGGGGATAATCCTTGATCTCCGTCTCCCAATAATTTCAGGAATAATAATAATAATAAAACTACTTGTTTTTCCACACATTTCATTCACCAAAAACAAAAACAAACTAGTTGCAACCATACTCAGTTTATTTATTATACAGCTCACTGTGCTTCAGAATCATCCTGCGGTGTGATTGGGGCAGACAGTCACATGATGTTCCTGCCTGCTAAAGCCCGTCTGAATGTATTTCGATTTTGTGAGGTAGACAAAAGCTCATATATGATAAATCGACTTCAGTAAATATAACCATGAGGTATTCAGTGTTGTAACATCCCCTGATAAACATTAAGGCATAAACAGCATTTTCCCTGAGAGCGATCAGTAAAGGTACACAGCTTTTGGATCTGGAGTAACAGCTTTGGCCGTCATGACACCAACAAAGACATTTCTGAATGTTCAGCCTCAGAGACTAAAGAGAGACACAGAGCTAAATCAGGAGGTCAGAAGGTCAACCTGAACATCAGAACTGACCTGAGGGATAGGGTTAGTCACTCAGCTTGCTATTATTTGTTTATTTTTAATTCAGGACATTAAAACATAAACACGTATCTTATAAGCAAGCCCCAGATGTTTACCCCAAATGGAGCAAAATCACCTATGAAAGGAACTTAATGAAAGAAAAAAAAACGTCAGCAGTTTGTTATGTCTATAGAGACATTTAAATTTACCAAAATTTTACAAAACCTCATTTAGCTCATTGCTAATAATGCAGCCACCCAGAAAGGAAAAAAACAATACACAAATAAACAAAATCACTCAAAAATCTAGTCATTTGATTGAATAAATGCTGCTTTCCATATTGGGCTCTACATAATTACTTTAATGACAACTTACCAAAATACCCCAAGATTCTGATCAGGAGTAGACTAAGATGAATTGATATATCCAAATATCACAATTTTAATTTAAAAGAATAAAACAGACTTCAGATTTTTGTTGCATTGCTCTTATTTTCAGTCCTTCAAATCTGAAACTTTAGGAATTTTCCTATGCAAACATGATATGGTTAAAAGTTATTATGAAAATCACCCAATAAAATTGCCACACACAACTGTACTGACCCAGTCAAAAAGCACCTCAATCCAGTTGAATAACAGATCATTCAAGACAAAGTCTGCTGTAAAATGGGTAAGTGTTTACACTTTTCCAAAGTACATAATCATACACATTTATGTGCTGAATGGCTCCTTTTCACCAAAATAAATATTCCAGTGCCGCAGATGGAAACACACCGCATGAGATCCTCTTAACACTCCAAATATCAGCAAACAGAATAAGTATACATTCTTTACTGAGATTGGATAATCAATTTGAAACTCACCATATGACACTTCTCCCATTTTAACATGTACACCACAATAATTTAAAAATGCAAATACACTTAAACCAGGAGTAATAACCGATTACCCTATTTCTGCTTCCAAAAATCATACTAAGTTAAAAATGTTTCTATAAATTAATGACCGATTTGTGCTGTTGTCTACTTCAGTTGAATACTCCAAAGCAAACTCCTGCTATATTAAAGTACTTGGTGACAAAAGAAAAACCAATTCTGATTCTGATTCTGATTCAGATTCAAAGAGATGGAAGGAAACATTTTATTATAAGAATGTTGCACAGAATACCATACATTTACAGCAGCAACATTAATCGGGACAACTACAGAAATATGAGCTCTAAAGATAATAGCCAAAAGCTTTTTTCCTGGAATAGTAAAACTTTGAAATAAATTCTAATAATATTTTCCATATAGAATATAGTGAATCAGTAGAAAATTAAAAATATCTTTATTGCACCACCTGGATTGCCGTCCATATATGTTGTCAGGTTGATAGTGTTGCGGAGTTTGAAGTGGATGAACAGTGAGGTATTTCAGAGTTTTAACTTAAAGCCTTTTTGTAACAGAATAACTATGAGGGTCCTTCGTGTGGCAATCTAGGAAAGCAGCAGAAAGATTGATATTAGTGTGTTGGTGTGTGAGCTTAGGGGCTGAAAGCTGCCAGGGGTTTCTGAGCTGTGCTGTCTGAATGGTTATTCTAAGCACACACTGTTATAAGCTTTGAGCCTGAAAAACAACCATGAAGCCAACAACCAGCAACTGATACACAGCAAAGAGAAATATCATCAAAGTTACTAGAAAGAAACCTGTGTAGTTCTCACAAAGCAGTCAAATCAGGAAAGCGAAACGTCTCGCAACCACATCGCTGTGCGGCTCAACTCTCTGTCAAAGCAGGCAGGCATTGAAGCTCATTGAGCCCATCTGATTTAATGCAAGGCGTCATTGTACCACACAAGCCTGGTGATCAGAAGATATATTCTTTCTGAGGCGGAGCAAGAAGAACCTAAATGTTTTGCAGATAATCTTGCAGACATGCCGTAAGACACGGAACATTGCATTAAAAGCAAAGTTCTGTATTATGTCACATTAAACTGGTCCGTTTGCATACCAGAACAACACTGAAGTCTGTTCTCTTTCAGTGCGCCAATTCACTTACATAACTGAAAAAATGCAGTGATTACTAACTTTTAGGCTACATTTCCACATGTTATTCTTTGGCTACTGCAGTATCGAAGACAGCTCACCGAGCTACTGCTCATCTCTCTCCGTCTCTCTCTCTCGCTCTCTCTCCCGGCCCGCACCCAGGGAGAAGCCATCACGCCAGGTCTCCTGCCGCAATCCAGCCGTCAAATCATATGGTCTCACACATCGCAGGCAAATGAGAAAAAGTCCAAGAGCCCTGCACACTTCACGGGCCCTCGGGCCCTGACCCCCAGGGATATCAGAACATGCCATATTCAGCCAGTTAAAGTGGTGAGAGCTCAGCACTCTGTATCTGCAGAGCTGAGGTATTGTGGTAATACACCTGAACTCCAATTACGGCACTTTACCCGCTACGGAATATTTTCAGATTAAATAAGTGATAAAAGGCCAGAGAGATGCGGGACTACAGCTGAGCAAGACTAGCAAAACCTACAGATTAATATCTTCGCAAGCTGAGGGCCAATGCTAGAGGAAGATGGGCCAAAAGATCAAATCTGTAAGGCTAATGAATTATTTTATATATATATGTATATATAAAGCACTTCTTGGATAACTAAACAATACATTGTATTGCCTTTCTGTATATTTGTAGGGAGGCCTGTTGGACATATGGGGACAGTTATGTACCAACTGTTTGTCCATCAAATATTGTGTCCTGTTTAACATTGTTAAGTCTGAAAATGAGTCTTGCACTGAGGTCACGCCGGTGCTTTGTCACGCCCTGAAGAAAAGAAGTACATATAAACTATCTGAAGCATAAAATAGAGGATATTTACAAATTCTTTTTAAAACCCTAAATATACTTTTCTTTGCAGTTACCATGGTTTATAATAATAATAAAAGAAATAATAATAAATCACCATCATATCAACATTCATATAAAATAAAACTTTGAATTTTTCCTCATCCGAAGAGAAGTTTATCAGTAGATGTGTGAAGAATGTATGAGCAGTGGAAAAGCGCTACATTGGAATTCCTTTCATTCTCTTGTAGTCTGTACATTTATGGTATAAGTGATTTGCAGGTTGTGGACACACATCTCCATTACATTGGTTCTTCTAAGATAACTGGCTGCTAATCAGGAACATGTTTGAGAAGTTAAAAGGGTGGCAGGACACCTGAGATACCATGTTAGCTACAACTTTAATTTATATTTTTCCATCCTTTTTTGGTGTAGGCTATATAAAAAATGAGGTTGGTTTTTGGCTTTAGTTAGCTTTACAAAAGGGTGGGGCGAGATCGCTATGGCGATGGGTTGGTGGAGGAAGATGAGGTAGGTGTGTGGGGCACCGGCTGCGAGCTGCTCCGGCTGCCGGGCGCTTTGCTGCTATTGGAGTTTGAGGTTCCAGGGGGGCCTGGCAGGGCTGACCCAGGTGCCTGAGCAAAAAGCACACCTAAAAAAACAATTAGAGGATATTATGATAATGATCAAAGCCTGAAAAGCACACTATAAAAGGTGTACAAGTTTAATCATCTGGAATGCCTGCTTAACACTAAACAAATGTAAAAATATTCTCAAACGTTTTTAGTTTTTGTTACAATACTACCAAACTAATGTTAAGGTATAAATGTATACATCTTGTGTTGTTGACATGAAATGAAAATGAAAAGATGATTCTTTATTGATCCCTGTAGGAACATTCTCCTTTTGCCTGCCCATCTTGCTCTCTGTGATAACAGAGAAGTGAGAGCGATCTTGGCAGCGATGGACAGCCACCTGCAGAGGCTCCCAGGGAGCTGGGGGTTAAGGGCCTCACCCAAGGGCCCCGCCAAAGGGTCCACAGACGTGACTATTCTGCTGAGGGTGGGGTTCAGACCAGCTACTTCCCAATCACAGGCACAGAGAGCCACAACGGCCACTGAGCCACACGCTGCCCCCACAGTTTTTTTTTTTTGGAGAGTCAGAATATTGAGAATAGTAAGTGTGTAGTAGCAATATAGTAGTAACACCATGTTGGCACATTGCTGAAGCATCGCAGCAATGTGGGCAGATGTGGGCGGGCAGCACTCACCAGTGTAGACCACCCCATTGAGCTCCACAGACATGCTGATACTGCTCATGCCATTAGTGCTAAGATTCAGGGCAGAGTCTTGCCTCCCGTCTGCAGAGGGGGGGAGAGACACATCAGCGCCAGCTTCAAAGCGGGGGGGGTTAGGGCACGTGTCGCTGTGCCCCCGCCATGCACGCAGGATGAACTCAGCACTGTTTACAGAAGCTGCTTTTGTATTCCTTGTTAAGCAAACACTTACACACCCATCGCCCAAATGTCTGGTCATGATAGGATGTGGCAGAAACAAAGAAACGTATTATTCACAGAATCCGAGTCAGACCCGTCTCATTCTGCCCAGAGAAGGAGCACCTTGCTGCAGTCTGGAAGTTGACCTGCCTTCCGGTGACCTCCTATCAGTACTGACCATTTGTGGAGACGCTCTCATAATTATTCTGTTCTCTGAAGTGCTTTCTGCAATGAAGGCTTTTGAAATGCGTCATTTGAAAATCCCCCATATCTCTTTATGCAACAGTGCTTGAAATATTTGTAATGAAGTAAACCATTAAATTACAAGTGACCTAGGGGACACCCCCCCCCCACCCCTAAACTTCCCCAAAACAAAAAAAGGGTGTCTGCATTTCCACGCGCCGACAGCCTTCACACAGCTGAACTGCCCCTCACCATTAGGAGGTGTTTACACACACGTGACGCGCAGAACGGATACGGATCAGGATTCTTCACATTACACTGCCTGTCTTTTGTAAATGAACTGATTCTCCCACTGCATAAAGGCGTCCCCACACTGACCCTTAAGGATCCTCCTTGTTCTATTCCAACCGTGACAAATGCTGATGAGATATAAGGTGTGATGCATCAGTTACAGCAAAAGCAGGCAGAGAGCTCATCATCAGATGGGCCCCACTATTCCTGAATGATCATATTTCCAGTGAGCATTTTTAAATAGCACTGAACACTGTGTGAAACCTGCTCCAGCCAGCAGGGGAACAGGAGGTGGGGGTACAGGCAGGGAAGGGGGACTTAACTAGGGTGCTGCAGATCTGCGATGGGGAACAACAGTGCAGCGTCAGTATGCTGGGGAATGCATCAGAGAACGGCGAGACTCTACGCAACAGCTGGTCTTATGTAACAATTAGCGATTAGTGATAAGGCACAGGCAAAGTTAATGAGTGAGTGTAGCTGTAAACCAAGCAGGCAGCTCCCTGGGAAATCAACACCCCATCACATTCACATTTAGATACATACAGACAGTCAGGCACAGACAGACGGATGATTATTGATTTGGGGTTTAGGGTTTTGCATTGTTGTAGTTTTATGTCAAACATGTTTCATGTTAACCTTTATATGCTCATGTCTGAAAAGCAAAACAGTTTTACTAATACAGAGGGTGTTTACGGACTCATTCACAGATCTTCTGCAAAGGATTTCTTTAGTAATCTAGATATTTACCTTTCACAAGTGGCACGGGTTTGAGGACGGTATTCGACCACTCAATGCACTTTCTGGAGTTCCTGTGGAATCTTCCGGACCCGACGGAGTACATACCCTGGTTACTGATGCGTATGTTCATGGGCATCTGAGCCGTCATGGCGAGCAGGTTCTGCTGTAGTGCCCTCTGCAGGAGCCGCTGGTGCTCTTCGGCTGGCAGAGCCATCTTCTTCTCAGGTGGCTCCCCGGCCTCCAGCTTGTCCCTCAGCTGCTCCAGTGCGGCCACCTGGGCTGCCATTGCCACCTGGGCTGCCACCACCGAGTGGCTCGGCAGAGAGCCCCCCACCCGGCCCCCGCCTGTGGGGGCCTGGCCGCCGTCGTCTTCTGTGGGGGCACAGGGCAAAGGCGTCAGCACATTCTCACCCGAACCCTCCACAAACTTGTGGGCCTGCAAACAGCTTATTAGTGGCATTAAAAAGGGGCAACTTTCATTCTCTTTAAATTTAAATTAGGGGCTGGCATTCCACAGACATGCCTCGTGCCCTTTGCATCCTGGGTAGCCCGTGTGGGCGGAGCTTATGGAACATCAATGGATGATGGGCAGCCCCCAGGTCGGAGCACTGCGTGTTCTGTACCCAGTTACTGCCGTATTGGATTGAAGCCCAGTCACCAAACTCCCGGTTCAGGGTTTAGCAGCACAGGTATAAAGCAAAGCTAACCAAACGCCCCCCCCCCAGTTACAGTCACCTTTCTTAATCTTCTGGATGGGGGTGAGCGCTGCGCCGTTGGTGCCCACAGCCATGCCCATGCTGGGGATGGCCAGTTTGGGTGAGGAGAGCATGGTGGGGGTGCCGTTGGGCGAGTAGGTGAAGAGCGACCCCCCGAAGCTCTGGCGTCGGCCCTCTCGCCGGTTACTGTCGATAGCTGCCTGCAGCTCGTCCGGGTTGCTGAGGCCACGCTTGTCACATTCGTAAGGGTACAGGTACTTCATGTATCTGTT